>CAIGQZ010032756.1:1216817-1228997 GCA_903798205.1 Danio tinwini
ATATTATCAGACATACTGTGAAAATGTCCTTGTTCTGTTAAACATATATATATATATATATATAAATCTTACATAAAATTTTTCAATTTATGCCCCATTACATTTAGATTTGGGAATTTAAAACTAATAATCTAAATAAATGTAATAAACTAAAGCTGAGCGAATAAAGATTCAACCCTCTCTGACCTAAGTATATTTAATTATTGATATTATTTATTTTACCAATTTATTGTAACTGTTGACTTTTGTAAACTTGTTAAACTTTTGTTTTGTATTGTTTTCTGTTACTTTATAGTTTGTAAATAAGAAAAATGTTTAGCAATGGGCAATGTACACTCTCTTAAGTGAAATTATTGTACTGTATATATTGCTACTATAAAAAAAAATGAATAAAAATCTTACATACAGTTGAAGTCAGAATTATCAGAACCCCTTTGAATTTTTTTTCTTTTTTAAATATTTGCCAAATGATGTTTATCTGAGCAAGGAAATTTTCCCAGTATGTCTGATAATATTTATTATTGTCTTATTTGTAATATTTTGATTAGAATAAATATAGTCTACAGAACAAACCCTCATTGTACAATAACTTGTACAATAATTACCCTAACCTGCCTAGTTAACCTAATTCACCAAGGTAAGCCTTTAAGGGTGCACTCACACTATGCTATCTGAACCGTGCCCAGGCGCATTTCCCGGCTTGTTGGAGAAGTGTGAGTGCTCTGAATTGGGCTCAGGCGCGTTTCAGTTGGCCGGCCTTGGCCCGCTTGGAAGAGGTGTGTCAGAGCACGGTTCACTTGGGCTTTGGCACAGTACGCTTGTAGTGTGAG
Source organism: Danio tinwini (assembly GCA_903798205.1). Taxonomy (NCBI): domain Eukaryota; kingdom Metazoa; phylum Chordata; class Actinopteri; order Cypriniformes; family Danionidae; genus Danio; species Danio tinwini. The sequence goes on from CAIGQZ010032756.1 coordinate 1,217,648, forward strand.
TGCAAAGCGCGCCTGAGCCCGAACTAAGACGTGAGTTTTAAGGGACTGTTTCATATAAATGTATTAATCATTCTTACTGTTCAATGAACGCAAACTGTCATAGTTTATTAAAGAAGCAACTTTTATGATTGTTTATGAGCGTCAAAAGTGGCTGATCTGTTCTGCGAATTATTTGACTGTGTGTTACTACATATCAAACGACTAAAATGATATAACTAAAGAAATCTCCAGTATTAATTCTGAACTCAACTCAATACCATAGGAATGGTATAGCAGAAAATGGATGGTTTTAAAACCTTGACTTTTCCAAACCACAGTATACCATGAAAACGTTATCGTCCCATGCCTACCTGTCAGTCAGTTTTGACTATGTAAATGGATTATTTTGTAGCAAACTTATTAAATTAAGTGATTTGTTTCAGTTATTTCGAATGAAAGTTCCCCAAACCGGATTTGTAATCCGTTATTTGACATGCAGTAGTTGTGGAAAAAAGTATAATCTGTTTAAAACCAAACAAAAACAAAAGAATCATCACAGATTATTTCCATTACAAATACAGTTAAAACAGTACAGTCATGTACTGTTAAAACAGTACAGTACAGTACAGTTGAGGCATGTCCTGTTAGAATGTATTGCTTTTAACATCCCACCAATAGAAGGCAACTAAAGTACCAGTAAAGACACAAAGGACCAATACAGTTTTCATTGAAACCAATATAATATCCATTAAAACCATAACAAAGGCATTAGAACTTCAGTGAATTTATTATTTTTTTTCCAGCAGGGTAGTTTTCAGTTTTGATCATTAACCTGTTATGTGTTTGTAGATGACGGAGCAGCCTGCTGGAGCAGGGGCTCAGAGGCCACAAAATGCCCAGTTAGAGTGCTCCCGACTGGAGCTCCTCGGCCTAAGTGTGGAGTCTACCCCTTTCAAGAACGCCATACGGGACAGTCTCTGGCCCTTTCAGCATGACAAACGGTGGAGGCAGACAGTCTTTCATTAGAGCAACCCCAGAAGAATAAAACAGGGCCTCCAAACCATCCCCTCCCTCAAATCTAGCACCTTTGTTTGATGTTAAAGCATAAGTTTATTACAGCCAACAGGTATTTCAACCTTATGTGTTTGTGTACGAATTGCACTGCGAGTTACTGAGTCTGTGCTCAACTGTTGTAATTGATTCCTAAATTTTATTACTTTATGTAAGTTACAAGAATATTTGATAAAGGGACAGTAAATCTACTCTTTTTTTTCTGCTGTTTCCTGTTTTTCTTACTTTACAAACATTAAAATAGGACATTTGCTTGAAGAAAAGACAATGCACTATAAATGAAGTATCGAGAAGCTGAAATCAAGCCCTTCTTCATCAAGATAATTTTTAATCTGGATATAATGAATTGGATACTTTGTGCAACAGCTGTGTTTTTGAAAGGGTTGGTTCTCCCAAAACTGAAAATTGTTATTAATTGCTCATCACCATGTGTTTCCAAACAAATAAACATGGTTAAATTTATATCAAAAGTTGTAATTAAATTTATTTATTTATTATTATTGTTGTCTGTTCTGTTGAGGGAGTGAAACTACCTTAGCAGTTGCACCTGAAGTGTCTATATTTACCACATACCCCAGGGCAAGGAGGGGTGTGAGAAGTCAGAAACTCAGTCAGGTGGGAGGCAGGGTTTGGGTGGAGAGAGAGGAGCTTGGGCCAAGTGTTTCTCTGTCCCTTGGTTTTATAGCATGCACCCTTACATTTTTAGAGTTTCAGAATATATATACAGTTGAAGTCAGAATTATAACCCCCCTTTGAATTATTATAATTTTTTTTTTATATTTCTCCAATGACGTTTAACAGAGCAAGGAAATTTTCACAGTATGTCTGCTATTTTTTTTTCTTCTGGAGAAAGTCTTGTGTGTTTTATTTTGGCTAGAACAAAATCAGTTTTTATTTTTTCTTCATCAAGATCATTTTTTAATCTGGATATAATGAATTGGATACTTTGTGCAACAGCTGTGTTTTTGAAAGGGTTAGTTCTCCCAAAACTGAAAATTGTTATTAATTGCTCATCATCATGTGTTTCCAAACCCTTGAGACTTTTGTTTGTCCTCAGAATACAAATTAGATGAAATCTGAGAGCTCCTTGATGCTTATCCCTGTGTTTCTGTCTCATTCAAAGTAAAGAAAAATACCCCTAACATATTCAAAACAGACCATATGCCTTTAGTTGTTCAATCGCAGTGTTATCAAGCTATGAGAATCCCATTGTGTGCACACATATATATTTACATTAGATGTCGCCTATGCTATTGTTGTCTATTGGAAGGAATGCGTCAGTAGAGCCGCCATTTTAGTACAGGGTAGTGCTCCTTTGAAATGATTGTGAGACCAAGGTGCAGTGGAGGACTGTCCATTCAGAGCCAGAGATATATACACATTTATAAATATATCTATGATCGGGAGTTTTTCCGGTGGTCAGTATGCAAATATGTGTTTACATTACTAAAATTATAAATTTACATAACTTTTCTACATCGATTGATGAGTGACCGCAAGGGCATTCCTTACAGAGAGCATGTGTTTGTGTGCATGGGAATGTATTATTCTCCCTCCCTGTCGAATTTGATTTATTCCGTGTCCTGAAACACACCCCCTCTCCTGCTTTCACTTCTCATTCTAATGGAGGTAGCGATTCGTTTGTGAATGAATCTCCATTATGAACGACTCGTTCACTTAGCCAACAATAATACAAGTTTCTAGCACCGCAGCATCCTGCTGTCAAAGTTCATTTACATTGTTTGCTTATTTTTTTTGAACAAAACTAGCGTAAGCCAAGTACTTAGTGCGAGTTGGTGCTACTTTGCCTTATGGTCAGGGCAGTAAGAGACTGTATTATTATCAATACTTGTTAGCACACGGGGTCGTAACACAAAAACGAAATCTTAAATGTTCTGCCTGTACTTTTTCTTTGGTTGCTCGTTACTACACATGTAAGCAGTGCTAAAGTCCAGTATCTTCACATTGGCTTTAGTCTTGACTAGTGCGGCTGGATGACATTTGTCCTGGGAGCACTGTACAAATATGGCGGCTCTATTGGCGCATGCTCCGGGTCCATATGCGATATCTAGTGTATATATCTATGATGTGCACATAAAACCAAAATAATGACTTTGTTTGACAGTTTCGTTAGTGTCAGTATAGGGTGCAATAACTAACTCAATATAATCACTGTGCTCTTTATGTGTTGCACTCGTCATAGATTAAAAGTATTATAAATGAGCTTGTTTTGTTTTTTAAAAAGTTAAAAGTTCTCATTTAAATAAATGTATTTGTCTTCCATTTTCTTATGATCTCAAAACCACTTCCAATTGTGATGTTTATTTTTAATAATAGTTTTTTTATTGTTTTCTTTTATCACTTAATAACATTTTAACTTAAGGTTTTGCTAGATATCCTTCGTATTTCTTTATTTCCAGCAAGTTAATTCTTTTGCCATTGGCTAATCATTAATAAACATGAAGTGCCACTAACCAGGTTTGAAGGCATCACAATATATATAACTTATAACACACACACACATACATACATACATACATACATACATACATACATACATACACACACACACACACACACACACACACACACACACACACACAAACTTATAATGGCTATCTTGTATTAATAGCATTTATAATTTATTGAAGCTTGTGTTATCAAACCTTGTGAGACTCAAATGAATCCCAAAACCAACTCTTGGTGAAAATTAACCATGTTTTTTATTAGTAAAATTGTAGAAAGCATGTTTTTAGTGCATTAACTCCAATTTGCATTACTACAGTTTTACTCAAATACCATATATGTATATAAACTAAATAAACATGGTTAATTTTATATCAAAATTTGTAATTAAATTTATTTATTTATTATTATTGTTGTCTGTTCTGTTTAGGGAGTGAAACTACCTTAGCAGTGGCACCTGAAGTGTCTATATTTACCACATACCCCAGGGCAAGGAGGGGTGTGAGAAGTCAGAAAGTCAGGTCAGAAACTCAGTCAGGTGGGAGGCAGGGTTTGGGTGGAGAGAGAGGAGCTTAGGCCAAGTGTTTCTCTGTCCCTTGGTTTTATAGCATGCACCCTTACATTTTTAGAGATTCAGAATATATATACAGTTGAAGTCAGAATTATTAGCCCCCCTTTGAATTATTATTATTTTTTTTTATATTTCTCCAATGATGTTTAACAGAGCAAGGAAATTTTCACAGTATGTCTGCTATTTTTTTTTTCTGGAGAAAGTCTTGTGTGTTTTATTTTGGCTAGAACAAAATCAGTTTTAATTTTTTTTTAGAACCATTTTAAGGCCAAAATTATTAGCAACGTTAAGCTTCTTTTTTTTTTTTTTTTTTGCGATTGTCTACAGAACAGACCATCGTTATACAATAACTTGCTAATTACCCTAACCTGCCTAGCTAACCTAATTTACCTTGTTAAACCTTTAAATTAAGTTTCTCTGTGTTGTATTGGATCATAAAATTAGTTGGAAACCGCAAATAAATAATGTGATATCAAAATTAGCAAAAACTGTAGCAATAGTGTATGAAGCAAGATTTATCCTTGACAATAAATCAATGTATATATGACACACTTGTTGCCATATATGAGTTATTGTGTTGAAATTTGGTTAAATACAATACAATTACAATTGTTATGTACAATGCAGAAAAAAGTAATTAGACTGATAGAAAATGTGGGGTATTTGGAGCATACAAATCCTTTATTTTTTAATTGAAGATACTTAAGTTCAATGATTTGGTTAAATTTAAAACAGCACAATTTATGTTTAAAGCTAGGAATAAATTACTTCCGAAATGCATACAAAAGTTTTTTGAAGAAAGACAAGGGGGATATATTCTGAGAGAAGAACACAATTTTAGGAGGTTGAAAACAGGGACAACTTTTAAAAGTTTGTGTATGTCTGTATGTGGTGTGAAATTATGGAACAGTCTAGAACAGATTCTTAAACAATGTCAGGATATTAATCAATTTAAAAAAGTTGTATAAATGTATATTATTAAAGAAATATAAGGATGTAGGTGAAAAGCATAAAATAAGAAAGGTATGATGAAATTGTACTTAATGACTATTTGTAGTACTATGTTTTTGTTTGTTTTTTTGTTTTTTTTGGGGGGGGGGGGTGTCTATGTTATAAAATCTAAATGTACAAATGGAATCAAACATAATATGTCAAAGGTGCCAAAGGGAAAAAATATGTCTTATGTTAAAAGAAGATATAAGTAAAAGAAGAAATAAGTTTTAAGTAATAGACGAATGATGTGTGTGTTAATGGGGTGTGAAAATAATAAGCTTGTTCTTCATCCTGCTCTATTTTCGACCATGTTAAAATGTATAATTTTTTGTTGAAGATATTTTATGTATAATATTTCTGTTCGAAAATAAATAAATTAAATCAAATCAAATGTCACTTTCAGCTGTATAGAAGTGTCTTGAAAAATATCTAGTAAAATATTATTTACTGTCATCAGGGCAAATATACAATAAATCAGTTATTAGAAATGAGTTATTAAAACTATTATATTTAGAAATGTGTTGATAAAATCTTCTCTCCGTTAAACATAAATTGGGGAAAAAATAAACAGGTGGGCTAATAATTCAAGCGGGCTAATAATTCTGACTTCACCTGAATATTACTATACACTAATGCACTCGGCCTGCTGCCTAAAGCTAACGCACGCCTCCCACCAGTGCCGATATACAGCCATAATTGCACTGCTGCTCATGTGACATTGCTCGATTATACAACAGTTCTGTCTGGTTCTCGAATTTGATTGGCTGATAGCCGTGCAATATTTTGCAATTTTAGAACTCTTACAGCCTCTTCGCTCTTGTGTATTACTCTGCCCACATAGAGTGACAGCAGATCAATAGACTCACTACAGTTTGACAAATAAGGCTGCTGTTGGACAACATCATGTACTTTTGAGTTCTTTAGGTGAGAATATAGTTGTTTAGATTGCAACTATGCAGTTTTCGGAGATTCAGTGCATCAGCGGCCAGCCTGTCATTGCAAGTGTATCTGTCTGTGGACTGCAAGACAGGGGCGTAACATGAAGGGGTGTAACTTGTAGTAAGTTAGAGGCTTAACTTGCAGTGATCGAGATTCCAATAAACCATGCGAGATGCCACAACAAGATGTTGTTGGCAAGATGGCAGAAATACTTAACAGAGAACATTTTCATCAAAAGTTTTCATGAGTTTTCTTCAAATTTATCTATTCATTTGATATATTATTATAACATTCATTCAGTTAGAAACCCCTCCATGCAACTTGCTGACTACTTTATCTGTGTTGTTGTGACAGTTAGCCTGCTCAGCATCGCCCCCTGTGGTTGCAAATAACAGTACAATGGCGAGCGCGTCAAGTATGAAAGCCTCCGCAACTCGCGACTGTACATTAATAACTGTAATGGTTGGGTTCAGGGTTGGTGAAGGTGTAGGCGTTAATGACTGTGATGGTTGAGTTAAAGGTTGGAGTAGGTGTAGACATTAATAACTGATAGTTAGGTTAAGGATTGGGGTAGGTGTAGACATTAATAACTATGATGGTTGGGTTTAGGTTTGGGGAAGGTGTAGACGTTAACAAAGGTGATAGTTGGGTTTAGGGTTGTGGTAGGTACAGTTGCAATCAGAATTATTGAACCCTCTTTGAATTTTTTTTCCTTTTTAAATATTTCCCAAATGATGTTTAACAGAACAAGGAAATTTTCACAGTATGTCTGATAATATTTTTTTCTTCTGGAGAAAGTCTTATTTTTTATTTTGGCTAAAATAAAAGCAGTTTTTAATTTTTAAAACCCATTTTAAGGTCTAAATTATTAACGCCTTTAAGCTATTTATTTTTTCCATAGTCTACAGATTAAACCATCATTATACAATAACTTGCCTAATTACCCTAACCTGCCTAGTTATCCTAATTAACCTAGTTAAGCCTTTAAATGTCACGTTAAGCTGTATAGAAGTGTCTTGAAAAATATCTAGTCAAATATTATTTACTGTCATCATGTCAAAGATAAAATAAATCAGTTATTAGAGATGAGTTATTAAAACTATTATGTTTAGAAATGTGTTGAAAAAATCTTCTCTCCGTTAAACAGAAATTGGGGAAAAAAATAAACAGGGGGGCTAATAAATCAGGGGGTTGAATAATTCTGATTGCAACTGTATAGACATTAGCAAAGAGGGTTGATGTTCCGCTAGAAGATGGCGACTGCATAATAAGTGCTTAAGGGAAAAAAGCAGCATTTTCTCAGTGTACAGTAAGTGTTAAACTACAGCTAAACAAATTATTTCAGAACAGGTAAGTGACGATCTATGTCGATCTCTCTCTTTTGTATGTTGTAGTGCTGTATTCATACCATGGTAATCTGGTAGGGTCAGCTGCAGATGTGAATAAACAGCAGAAGAAAGTAGATTCTTGTACAAAAGGATTTTTGTTTGATTTTCTTTTTATTATACACGATTATGCCGTTGAACTGTAGTATAAACGCAATATCACACGAGTAGTGCAATATGGCTGTATATCGTCACTGGTGGAACACTGGCTACGATCACACTGCAGGCAAATGTGGCCCGAATCTGATCTTTTCGCCCACATGTGACTCAGGTCTTGACAGTGTGAAGCCCAAACCACATAGAATCTGATCTTTTCCCTTCAGATTTGTGCCACTTTCATATGTAGTCTTAAATCGGACACAGATCTGATGTTTTGCAATACGACCACAGTGTAAACGGTTATGTCAGATTTCATGTGACTTTTACATAATCTTCGAGCGACATACGTCATTATTCTGTGCTGCAAACATCATCTACTCCTCTGCAGCATAGTAGAAGAACACACAGGGCGATTACTTTACCACAGAAAGTTGGTTCATTTTGAAAAAGTTGTTCATTTTGAAAAAGATTTTAAAGGCAAAACTGGTGCTTGTTAACCAATCTGGTCGCGATGCTAAAGAGCGTCAGCGTGTTGAGGAAAGGGGATCAGTGCACAAAGGAGGGGGCCCTTTCATTTTAAGGACAAACATTATCTCTGAGCGAATAAAGGGCAGGAGCTCAAGCACCCAAACCCCCCATCTACACGTGTGTGTTGTTTATAACGAAGTAAAATAAAATAACTGCAAACAGAGATAAACCAACTCCGCCTTCACAGTTCAGTCTGCGGCTGCTCATTAACCCTTGATGAGTTCACTACACCGGTGGTCAGACAGACGCGCACCGCAGTTGTCATAAATCACAAATGATCAGTGTTTTCAATCACAAGGGACTTATTTTAGGTTTCAAATGCCGAAATACACATTAGTAGTAGCAGAACAACCCTTTACAGTTCATGAAATACACCACGGTTGTCGGTGAAAAGGGCAATAATCATATTAAACATAATCTGACAACGTACTTTATACAGTATACACATTGTGTGCATAACTAGACATTTTGTGCTGTCCGTAACTATACCTTTGCACATGTGGGTCAGTTTACGACCATGATCTGTTCACACTGCAAATCTGATATTGGTCACATTTATAACAACAGTGTGAACAGATAAGCAAAAACATCAGATCTGAGAATAAATCAGATTTGAGCACTAAGCAGCCTAGCCAGGTTTATACTTCTGCGTCAAGTGATCACCGTAACCCACGGCGTATGCCTTGCGCGTAGCTGTGCATTTAAGGCCGATTTATACTTTTGCGTCAAGTGCATGCGTATGCTACGGCGCAGCCTATGCGTGGATGCATAGCCCCTCGCCGTAACCGTCGGCGACGTTGACGCGCACCTCTCAAAAAATGTAACGCGTATGCGTAGCGCATGCTCTGTGATTTGTCGGCCTGGTAGCGCTGACAAGTGTGGGTATAGGTGAGAGCTGCGCGCCCGATGCAGCGAGTGTTTACAAGTGTGGAGTCCCGTGAAGGTGCTCCAGATGGAGACTGTTGTTTTGCGTTTACCTTATGATTAAAGTTGTTGCACGTCCGCCGGTTCCCACCTCAAAATGAGTGAATTTGAGCCACTTGTACATTAAGAAAGTTTTCCGAAAAAGCAGAACACCAGCAAAGAAACTCGACACAGAGAAACAAACAAAGCGTTTTGGAAGTGTATTGCAGAAAAAACATAAACACCGCACAGAAGTATAAATGCACAGCTACGCGCAAGGCATACGCCGTGGGTTACGGCGATCACTTGACGCAGAAGTATAAACCAGGCTTTATACTTCTGCGCGCTGTTTCTGTTTTTTCTGCAATACATTTCCGAAACGCTAGCTGGCAGTAGGTGTTTATGTTTCTGGTGTTCTGTTTTTTTTAACACTTTCTTAATGTACAAGTGGTTGAAATTTGCTCATTTTGAGGCGGAAACCAACGGACGTGCAACAACTTTAATCATAAGGTAAACACAAAACAACAGTCTCCATCCAGAGCTCCCTTCACAGGACTCTAAACTTGTAAACACTCGCTGCATTGGGCGCGCAGCCCTCACCTTCGCCCACTCTCGTCAGCGCTACCAAGCCGACCAATCACAGAGCTTGCGCTACGCATACGCGTTACATTTTTTGAGAGGTGCGCTTCAAAGTCGCCGACGGTTACGCCCCATTCACACGGGGCGTCAGCTTCAACGCTTCCCATTCACTTTGAATGGGTGACGTCAGGCATTGCAGAGCTGCATTGTGGATCCGTCGGCGCCGCTTCAGTGGCGTTGCTCACTGCAGAAGTTGGGATTTGCTAAACTTTTCAAGCGGCGACAGAAGCGTCAGCCAATAAGATCGCTGTATGCAAATGAACCAGTTCAGGCCTATTGCTGACTAATTTCATTGGCTGACGCTGCTATGACGATCGCGTCAGCCTCAGCTTCAGACACGCCCTCTGTCAAGCGTTGACGCTGAAGCCCTGTGTGAATGGGGGCGTTACGACGAGGGGCTATGCTTCCACGCAGAATTATAAATCGGCCTTAAGGCACTCGGCCTCGAGTCAACGCACACCTCCCACCAGTGCCGATATACAGTTATCACACTGCTCGTGTGATATTGCTTACATATATATATATATATATATATATATATATATATATATATATATATATTCTAAATATGTGCCCATAGAGACAGCGATGGGTCACAATCTGAAAACCATGTTTTCTGATTCTAAGGGTAAAAAATCCAACCCTCTCCAAATCTTCATTGACTCTGCATTGGGGGAAGCCTTCTCAATTGTCATTTCTAATTTACAAGATAAAAAACAATGTCTAAAAGCTGCTGTGTTACAAGACGTACAACAAATAAACTAGAATAAAACCAAGAACTAAGCCATCGACCCAAAGTCTACAGAAAAGTAGCCTACAAGCTCTTAGAGTTCTAATGTTATGCCTGTTACAGGCAAACAGAGGACATTCACTATTCTTTATGTCAACGTATTATTTGAGCACAGTAAACACGCGAGGAGTAGATAGAGAAACTTAATTGCATTGCTTTATTCCCTTGTTGGAGAAACTGTTCAACTGAATGGACCGACGTGAAATACTTCAACATTTACATCTATTAGTTGTTGTTTTTTTAACTATAGCAATGGTGGAATAGGGTATATGCAGAAGGACTTTGAATTTTTCAGTAACCTGGGTCAAATGCTTCCAGTGAATTGTATGGTGTTACAAAATCACAGCGTTTGAGGTCTGTTTTCTTTAAAATCAACGACCTTCACTGCCTGATTTAAAATGGTCTCAGAATGTACAAGAAGCACTGCATAAAATTATATTTTTCCATGCCATGTCTTCAAAATTTGAAAATGAATTTTACCCAAGTATTTCCAATGGAGTTTTTGTGCTAGCCTGCTGATCCTGACTGCCGTGTGCGTGCTTTTCATCTCATTTTATGCTTGAACAAATAAATGAATGCTGAAGTCAATTTAATTTATTATATTTTGATTACATTACAACATCAATGCTGTAAAAGGAACCACATAAAATTGAAAAAAGTCACATTAACCGTTAACCGGACGTTTATCAGTATGGGAAGAAACACTAGCTGTGCATATACCCTATTGGTGAAGTTAGGCCTACACTATATGGCATGTGTTGCTGAATAACGTCTGTTTTATCCACATTCTAAATATAGGGTTACAAAAATATGGGCTAATTTGGATATTTAAATATCCAGTGACAAAATGTTCACTGCACTGTTTGGCTTATACGATTGGGTAGTTTATAAAAACCTCCTTTTTTAGCAGTTTAATTAGCTGTTACAAGTCATTAGTCATACACACACACACACACACACACACACACACACACACACACACACATT
>CAIGQZ010032756.1:1229397-1255202 GCA_903798205.1 Danio tinwini
ATATATAGGCGTGGCATCGTAGTGGAGCGTCTGCAAAGAGGCGTGGTCACCACGCGCTGCTATTTAGCTGATATGAAAGTAGCAGGGACTCTGCGTGACACCGCAGCGTGTGTTGTAACTTAATCGAGAAGCCTTGTTTTGTTTGTGGTTGTTGCTAAAACGCTTTACTGCCGACTTCATAAACGTCATAAAACTAAGCAAAACAGTGAAAGACGTCAGAGGAAACAACGTTACCAGGACTATTTGCTGAAAATAACCACATTTTTTATCCAAAGGTAAAAAGCAACTTTCTTTGGCTTTTCTTTAATACGTTTGCTAATTAAAACATATTTCGTTTTTAGATATAATTTGGTATTAATGCTAACAAATACGCTTGTTTGCAGATTTTGTTAAACTGTCCATCTAATTAGACAGTCTTCAGAGTGCCCCTGCACCTTACACTAGAGCTACTATAACGCACAGAAAATAGCTGTTTTCTGTTTGACCATGGTGTTATAATGCTTTTCTGTTGCCGTATATCAAGTCATGGAAACTATAACGTATGGCATTAGGTTTTTGCTTTTGTATTGTAAACTGCTGTGCGGTGTTTTCATATTGTGTCGCGTAGGCGAAAAAGATGTCGACGTTTGGCAGAACAAACATCTTCTTGTGAATTAATCCACTGACATGTCGCCTCATTTCCATTAACCCATATTCTTATTTGCGGGTTTGTAACAGTGATTTCTCCATCACAGAGTGGTAAAAAACAACACTTGACAAGTGACTATCATCATCAGTTCTTCTGTGTCACACTGCTTGTTATATCTGGCGCGTCTTAGTTGGTTTTCAGGGTGTAATGTTGTTCCTCAGATAATTTGATTAGTAATTTGTCCTCTAATTATCAGAGTGACTTAGCGAAATGTTTCAAATAGCTTTGTTTGTAAAATTGTGTCTATTATAAACCTGTCCACCTGCAGTTTATGTACAGTTAGTCATGCAAAGTTCGGAGAAGTAAGCATTGCTCAAATGTTTCAGTGAGGATGAGCTACTTCTAGGAAATGCCTGAAGCCTAAGTGCACGAAAAGCCTTTTATTGAAACACAAGATTTCTTGGTTACGTAATATAGTTATTAATTATGATCACCAGTTTCCAATTCAATTCCCCTTTTAATTCATTTTATCCACCGTATTTTGCAATGCAGAAGTAAGCTGTTTTCTCTGATTGTTTGACCAATTCCTTTATTCCTAAGGGTAGATGGCAAGGATAAAATTGCAGTAAACAGTCAAACGGATTGTGCTGTGTGTTAGACTATATTAAAATATGATAAAGTAAAATATGATCAAATGAAATATGATGACCACACCTGCTTTTCTGTGGAAAATGAGGTGGATACTCCCTTTTCTGTTCAGCCTCTTGTCAGTTTTTGTCTTTTGTGCTGTTTTTTTTTTTCTGATGTTATTTCTCTGTGAACTCCCTAGAGTGTTTTTGTTTCTGTGTGTGTGAGTAAAAAATGTATATATTTGAAATGACAAACATGTGAGAGTAACGTTTAAGAGGCAAATATGTCAATTAACAAATGGATTTAATTTGGCATGCCCTATTTTTGGGCAGGACTGAAGTACTGTCATAGAACTAGGGCATTTTGGGTTGTACTTTGACAGACAGTATATTATTTCTTATAAATGTGTGTTTTGGGGAATAAGGTCAGGTGCAAGTTTTTTTTTTTTGTTTGTCTGTTTTATTTTTCAATAGGAAATTAGAAATACATTATGAATTGATTTTTATTGACAATATTGTCAACAACCATTTATTTATGAGCTGATCAGAATCAGAATAATTTTTATTGCCAAGTGTGCTGCTTACACGCACAATGAATTTGTTTCGGCTAGATAAGCTTCCAGTGTACATGAAGTGACAAGTGACAGCACAAAAATAAATATGAAAAAAGACATTGAACATTAAACAGAAATGCTATTAGACAAAAAGCTCTGGATGTTGAATTGTATGTACAGATTTGTTATAAATATAAACGTTATAAAGTACTGTGTACAAATGCGTATGAGAAAGTATTGCATTTTATATTGTTATAGGTGCTGTGTACAAATGTGTATGAGATTAACTCCATCTATCCATCATTTGGTATCCATCATTGCCAGCTTGTTCCATTTAAGATTGTTAAATCTTATAGCTAATGTTCTCGTTTCACTCATTAACACTAAGTTTATTTGTCAGGGCTAATGCTATTTCCACTGACAGTATATTCCTATTTGTGAGGTTCAAAAATATTTCCCTAATACACAAATTAATTTTAAAAAGATAGTTTTAACACAATACTAGAAAAAGAGAGAGCGTGGAGAGGAAATGTCACCCAAAAAGACAAATGACATGAGATTGAACAAAACGGCGAGTTTAAACTTGGTTAAAGCAACAGGAGGGGAAACTGGTGGCCATAATCCATACCATTTGAGTAACCAAAAATTACCAAGGGTGTGGACATTGCTGTACTAGGAATCTGTGTTTCCATTTAAAATGCTCTTCATTCACACGAGGGCTTGCAGGTATTTCCTAGAAGTTACCTATTCATATGGAAACATCTGAAAGCGCCTAGTTCTTTGAACTGTGCACAATCAAACCTGTTTAGGAACCACAGATGAACATTTGAAGTATGTAACAGTTTTCTTTGTAATGCCGTTAAAAATGGCAAAAACACAATGAAACCGATTTCCTAATTATTCTAAAAATTCTGCATTACATAAACTATGAAATATATTAATAATATACATGTAGTTAAAAAAATAATAATATCAAATGCAGTCCTGTTGATCTTAAATGACGTCCTCTAAAAACATAAAAAAAAAAAAAAAAAAAAAACATCTTCTTGACTAGTAGTTGTGAATGAACTTTTTAAAATGAAGCAACTGTATGCGATGGATGGAATATTTTCAATGTTAAAATAAGTTTTTGTTCTAACCAGCACCTGAAACTTATATTTTAGAAATGGTTTCTATATCTAGCAGCTGAACAACAGGCAAAAACTGACAATGTTTACCTCAGGTACACCTCATGTGTTTTAGTCAGTGTTAAATGATAATAATGTGAGTTTGAATGCCATTTTACTAGACATTTATAACTTTGCCTCCGATCTTGAAAATAAAATAAATAGTTTTGAAATTGAACTTTAGAACTGTGACTCTGTGCAAGCGAACACATCAGTGATTCATCATGTACATTTAGTAATGTTAAAGAGGTTTAATGTTTATCAATTGATTATAACCCTACCATTTTGGTGGGTTATAAGTGCAGTGAGTGCACATATATTCTGTGCTTCTGAATGTTTGTATTTAAATTTCTTTTGTGTGGTGCAAATAGCCCATTTGTTTATCACTGCAAATCTTGTCACGTAGCATGTTTTTAGGACACAGGGTTACAATATATCCTGCTCCCCTAATGTTAACATTTGTAATATTTATATTATTTGCTAATTAATAAAATCATGTGGAACTGTGAATCTGCAACTCATTTCATAGTCTGCTACTGTCCACCGGAGGTTGCATTTCAGACACAGGCGCTTACTTTGAGAGTCTTCCTGACTGATGAATAAAATGCACTGTTACCCATAAAAGCAACCCATGGTCCTGAAATATAATTGGCTAAACTGACAATGGGCAGGTTAAAGGGACCAAAACAAAGACAGACATTCCAGCACGCAATGCACATTTTTTAAGCAGACTATCTGACTTTAGCATAGTTTTTTTTTTTTAGATAAATTAAAGTAAACAAGAATGTTCCCTTAGCGTGTTTCTTAAATATCTGCAAACGTATTGTGGTATTTTTATGCTTTAGAGGAGTCAAAAACTTACTTACAGCACCTTTAACTTGTAGCCCGTACCATGTTCTGTTTCACTATGCTAATGACGTCAAACATGGTTCACCTTTCTGGTTTGAGTTTATAGAAAACCGAGAAACACCAAAGATGATTTAACATGTTGTGTTTTATAATGCACAAAGCAGCATTAAAACAGAACCTTGAAAGTTATTTAGTCGGACTTTGTAAAACCTCTGCTGCTATTATGCCGCATCAGTTTTGTCTCTGCTTTCAGCCTTGCTCTACTTCATACTACCAGTTTTGAATACCTTAGCTCATCCATCAACATGATTTTTGCAGAAGTCCCAAAAGGATGTAGTGAAGAACACCTCTCTGTGTCATAAAACTATGCCTTTGTTTGTTGTGATTGCGTGCCCTCTAGTGGATGAAAATGACATGCTGCGCCTTTTTCAATTCATCTTTATTTCTTTAGCGCTTTTACAATGTAGATTGTGTCAAAGCAGCTTAACATAGATGTTCTAGAAAATTGCAAATATGTCAGTCCAGTTTTCAGATTTCAGTTGGTTCAGTGCGGTTTAATTTTTTAATTTTCACTGCTGAAAGTCCAAACACTGAAGAGCAAATCCTGGATGCGCAGCTCCACAAATCCCAGCCAAGCAAGGCGAGGAATAAACTTCACCAATTGACGAAGTGAAGGGAAAAAAAAACAAAAAAAACCCTGAGAGACATCAGGCTCTGTTAGGCATAACCATTTCTCCACTGGCCTGATATTTTGCAGAGCTGCAGTCTAGGTGCTGGAAGCTGAAGAACGCTGGATGTCCATTGTGAGGAACTGCAGGTGAGAATAGGTCACCCGCGGGTGTTCAGGCTGGCCCACAGGTTCAATGTGGAGACTCGTCTGTCACTGGGGTCTCATGCTCTTCACTCCTTCATGACCACCACAGCATCAGCTTAGAATACGGCCTGGACCAAGTTCAGGATTATGGATACCGTGGCATCATTTCTTCACAGGTCTTGGATCGCATCAATGGCACTGCATAGTCTCTAGGGACCTCAGAATGAGTATCCCCAGGTGGAAATGGAGAATAAAGAAAATAATTACCATAGCTGCTGTTCATAGTGTATTTAAAAACAAGATGCAAAATGAAATGCTATAAATGAAAATAGTTATATAAACAAACAGAAACAAACATGTAAAGCATATGAGAGTTTCTAACAAAATGTCTGGTGCAACGAGATTCTGGCATGCTAACTAGTTGCGTGGCCCCACGCTGATTATAAAATACTGCCTCTTACCTATAAAGCTTTAAATAATCTAGCTCCTGTTTATCTAACCAACCTTCTGTCTTGCTACAATCCAACCTGCTCTTTAAGATTCCAAAACTCAGGGCTTCTGGTAGTACCTAGAATAGCAAAGTCGAGTAAAGGAGGTCGAGCCATCTCATTTATGGCCCCTAAATTCTGGAATAGCCTTCCTGATAATGTCCGAGGCTCAGACACGCTCTCACATTTCAAAACTAAATTAAAAACCTACCTTTTTAGCAAAGCAATACACTCAGTGCATCACTTAGCGGTATGACGCATGAGTGTGCCCCACGCAGGTTTTTGCATCTCGTTTATATACACTATGAACAACAGCTACGCTAATTATTTTCTTTATTCTCTATTTCCACCTGGGGGTACTCATCCAGAGGCCCTCAGACTATGCAGCACCACTGATGCGATTCAAGACCAGGGATGAGATGATCCCAAGGTCTTCATAATCCTGGACCAGGCCGTATCCTGAGCAGCTGCTGTGGTGGTCATGGTGGAGTAAGAGCATGAGACTGATTCCTGTAACGCTCTAAGGTCAGACAAGTCTTCGCTGAGGTCCAGCTTCCGCCGCCTAGACTGCAGCTCTGCACAAGACATTTGGCCATATGAGAAATGGTCATGCCCAACTGAGCCTGGTTTCTCTCGGTTTTTTAAATATTCACTTTCGCCAATTGGTAAAGTTTTTTCCTCGCCGTTGTCGCCACTGGCTTGCATGGTTCGGGATCTGTAGAGCTGCACATCGATCAGTATTTGGACTCAGTAGTGATTAACCACACTAAACTGAACTGATACTGTTTTAATTTACTATAATCTTTTATGTGAAGCTTCTTTGACACAATCTACATTGTATAAGCGCTATACAAATAAAGGTGAATTGAATTGAATTGAATTAAGATAGGAGTGTGTCTTACAGGTGGTTGTCAAGCCTGCTCACCTGCATGGAGCACACTTGTGCATCATACCTTTACTAAAAAAATAGGTCTTTAAACTGAGAGAGACCTAGTTTTGAACAGAGAGTGTGTTTGAGCCTCGGACATTATCAGGAAGGCTATTCCGGAGTTTAGGAGCCATAAATGAGAAGGCACAACCTCCTTTAATAGACTTTGCTATTCTAGATGCTACCAGAAACTTACTATCACTGTCTATGTTTATGTATACAATATATACAATTATATTTCAAGACTCTGGGTTGAAATATTCATAATTCATACATTCATTCATTCAGAAAGGCTCTAAAAGCATGCGTCTGTGACCGAAATGCGACAGAAATGTGACCTCCGGTGGACAGTAGACTTCAAAATGAGACAGATTCAGTTCCACATGAGGTTATTAATGAGCAAATAATATAAATATTATGAATGTAAACATTAGGTGAGCAGGTTACATTGTAACCATATGTCCTAACAACACGCTTCATGACGAGATACGCAGTGATTAAGCAATTTGGCAGTTTGCACTAGATTAAACGCAACAGAAATTTAAATACAGCCATTCAAAAGCACAGAATATGCACTCACTTACGAAATAGTAAGGTTAATAATCTATTTAATACACCTTAGCCCTCTTTAACATCATTAAATGTAGATGCTGAATCACGTGTTTAGTTCTAAAGTTCAATTTCAAATGGTTTATTTTATATTCAAGATCTGAGGTGAACTATCTGCTGCTGCTTTCAGTATATAGCAATACATGTCATGTAAAATGACATTCAAACTCCCATTGTTAGCATTTTGCACTAAATAAAGCACATGACGTTTACCTGAGGTGATCATTGTCAGTTTTCTGTTGTTCACCTGCGAGAAATAGAAGCCATTTCTAATATATCAATTTGAGGTGTTGGTTTTGACAAAAACTCCTTTTAATATGTAAAATATTACTTCTATCGGGTGCCATTGCTTTTATTTAGAACACGGTTTAAATCACTCGCTCCTGTCCTCAATCTGGCAACCCACGCTTCAGTTTGTTTTGATCCAGGAGTGCAATATCTAGTTTAACCACTGGGTGTCAAACTTGCATACTGCGCCTTTTAAAGAGCAGGTTAGATTGTAGCAAGACAGAAGGTTGGTTAGATAAACAGGAGCTAGATCATTTAAAGCTTTATAGGTAAGAAGCAATATTTTATAATCAATATGGCGCTTAACAGGCAGCCAGTGTAAGGAGGATAAAATTGGGGTGATATGATCATATTTTCTAGACCTGGTAAGAACTCTGGCAGCTGCATTTTGCACTAGCTGAAGTTGATTAATAGAGGATGCTGGGAAACCAGCGAACAGAGCATTTCAGTAATCCAACCTAGAAGTCATAAAAGCATGAACTAGCTTTTCTGCATCTGAGATGGATAGCATACTTTGTAACTTAGCGATATTTCTCAGATAAAAGAAGGCGGATTTGTGACGTGGGAGATATGATTTTCAAAAGTTAAGTTGCTGTCTAATATAACACCCAGATCTTTTACAGTAGAGCTAATGCTAACTTTGTATCCCTCTAATTAGGTCGACTCAGGTCGAGTTGTGAGATCTGCTGTGTACAGGATTTAGGTCCAATAAGTAATAATTCTGTTTTGTCTGAATTTAAGAGAAGAAAATTGTCTGTCATCTAGCCTTTAACATCTTTAATACACTCAGCAGAGTAATACACAAGGTTTAACAAGATGAAACAAAATGTAAAAAAACAAACAAAAAAAAAAAACAATGCTCCACTTGATGTCCGTGTGACTTAACTTCCTGTCACAGTTTCAGTGGTTTAAGTCATTTTGTCATTGCTCTTTGTCAGGCCAACTCAAGAGGTGCAGTGTGTAGATGAATTACGAGCAGCCTCCTGCTTACATGGGGCCTGGTCCTGCTCCAGGATATCCACCTCAGGGATACCCACCACAGGGCTACTCACAACAGGGCTACCCAAACTACCCTCCTGGACCCTCTGGCCCCTATCCAGCCCAGCCGGGATACCAGGGATACCCACAGCCACAACCACAACCACAACCAGGACCTCCTCCTAACACTGGTAAGATATTTAATGTCATGTCATATTGAGCATACTCTCAAACTTTTTCAAAATCAGATTCGTATCAGTAAGTTTTAACAAAACACAATTTCAAGAGTTTAGCATTCTGTCCCGGGAGAGAACCCTGAGCTCGGAGATAGATGAGTCCAAGGTTCCCACCTGGTCAATGAGCGTTAGGAGGGATACAAGATCAGGGTTTTTTTGAGTGCCTCCTTTAAACTCAGGCTAATATCTGATTGATTATGTATGTATGCGTTAAGTGCTTATGACTGTATTACATGTTTTTTAGACTGTGGGAGGACCCGGAGAAAACTATGCAAACACAGGGAGAACATGCTAACTCCTCGCAGGGAGTTCCGACTGGCTCGATTAGAATTTGAACCTGTGGCCTTCTTGCTGAGAGGCATTAGTGCTAGCCACTGAGCCACCGTGTTGCCTGATCATAAAAGAGGAGGAAGGAAGGATAGTGGGAGGGGGAGGAGGGTTTTCCAAAAAACACAAAGATATTGAATGAGTTTAGGTAGGGTATTTTTAGTAGTTTTAGAATGATCTGATAGGCTAGCTAATGATTAGCGATGAGGATCAGCTGTAGTCGATCATATCACATGCTCTTGAAATTAGTTTGTGAATCTTCACTAGTTAAAATGTTTTTGCAAAAGTCATTTCATTTGTGTGTTCATTCTACTTTTCCTGATGCCATTTTGTTTGTTTAAAGGGCACCTATTTTACCCCTTTTTCAAGATTTAAGATAAGTCTTTTGTGTCTCCAGAATGTGTCTGTAAAGTTTCAGCTCAAAACTCCCATCAGATTATTTATTATATCTTTTTGAGAATATTGGATTTTTCTGCTTTGAGCATCTTGTAGCTGTTTTTGGTCCCTTTGCCTTTTAATGCTAGTTCTCCCCGCCCACCGTTCTCACGTGCCTGTCAGAGTGTGCCTCAATCTCTGCCTTGGCTGCGTCAGATAAACAGCACAGCCAAAGACATGAAGAAAAAAGATTTTGCGTAACGTTTGTGTAAATAACCTAGTAAGTACTTTCCAAATGATTATTTAATGTATTTGTTGTTGAGTTAAGTCAAGCTTTTTGATTCACATACAATGTCGTTACAAAGTTCACGCACACACACACAGACATCGTGCCCATTTAACTTTACACTGGATGTGACAGGATACGCGTTAATATCCACTGCTGTATGGATATCCCTTGTTAATGTACGAAATAAACCTGATTTAACGTCCACTAACCGGGATTGAAGCGTCTTCTTTTATAGTTGTACTGACACTATGCAGCTGTGGTGATGAATTACATTGATTTTACTGTCTTTATTACAAACATGTACTGTTTTAAAACATTTAAACTTGTAAAACTCAATCTTGATCACATTTGATGATGGTTGATCATCACAGCAAGCTCAACAGAGCTTGTAATTCCAGTTGCTTTGCGCACGTTCGGTCTTGTTGATAGGATTATACGCGTTACTACCGAGACATGTTAATATGCGGCTGTCAATCAATTCGGTGGGTGGGGAAACCGCAATCCCACATCCCGTTGTGGTAGGCCTCAAAATGGGAGGGATTTGGATCCTATTTTAATGTCAGGAAATAAAAAAAGAGACTTATTGTGTTTAGATCACCCCAATTTTACTGTGGAGGCACTATACCTACACACAGTTCTGTCTAAATCATAGGTGCCTTTTAAATGACAAAATTGTGTAGCTTCCTTGCCTGAGTAGTTAATCCCATTTTAGTGAAATATTTGGCTAAATTTGAATGCATTTGAAATCAGTGTCTAATGAACATTACCTTCTGGGACCACTTTAGAAAAACAGAAACGTAATAATAAACTGGCAAGCATCTCAAGCATTGCTGCAGTTTTTATTTATTGTCAAATTACATTACGAAAGTGATCGTGTACATCAAAAACACTTTAAAGTAAAAAAAAAAAAAAAGAATAAAATAAATTAATATGGGTGGAAACAGCTCATTTTGTCATTGAGTGTAAATGCTATTAAAGAGATAGTTCACCCAAAACATGAACATTTTATTTGCTATTTACTTGCCCTCAAGTGGTTACACACCTTTCTAAGTGTTTTTTTTTCTCTTTAGAATGCTAAAGAAGATATTTTGAAGAAATCTCAACCTGTAACCCTTTAACTTTCATAGTAGGAAAAACAAATACTATTGAAGTCAACTGTTTCAAGTTTTCAACTTTCTTCAAAATATCTTCATGATGTCAGGTTTAAAACTAATAAAGGGAGAGTAAACTATGACAGTTTTAAGTAAACGCTCACTTTAATTTTAAAATAAAAGGTCAATCTTATTGTGACTTGTACTTATAAAAATTGATTCATACATTTTCTTTTCGGCTTAGTCCCTTTTTTAATCGGGGGTCTCCACAGCGGAATGAACCGCCAACTTATCCAGCATATTTTACACGGCGGATCCCCTTCCAGCCGCAACCAATCACTGGGAAGCATACACACACACACACACACACACACACCCACTACGGACAATTTAGCTTACCCAATTCACCTATACCACATATTTTTGGACTGTGGGGGAAACCGGAACACCCGGAGGAAACCCACGCCAACACGGGGAGAACATGCAAACTCCACACAGAAACGCCAACTGACGCAACCGATGCTTGAACCTGCAACCTTTTTGCTGTAAGGCGAACGTGCTACCCACTGCGCCACCGTGCAGCCCTACTTGTGAAAGTTGTAAACCAAAACTTGAATTATACTGTACAGGATTTAGCTTCTTTCTGAAAAATTGGACAATATATAGCGATGTGGAGGACAGTGGAAAAGTGTAAATATTGAACATGTTGATTGATTTGTGTTTTAGGGTTTAAACAGAATATTTTAATATGTCGTCAAATGACTTTTGTTCTAAATTTGTCAGACCTGATATTTACTATATAAGCTATATGCACTGAATGACCTATTAGTGTGCGAGTCTCCTGAAAACCATAGTAGAATTGAATGCTAGTCATTATTTTGGATAGTCTTGAAAACATGCTTGATTGCAGTGAAGGGGTTAAAAAAGAATCTAATTGTTTAATTAGTACAGCACTTAAGATGTACTGTTTCTGTAAATGATCATTTATAATGTATTTAAGGGGCAGAGAAAAGTGTCTTAGTTTAACATTTGATGTTGAGGCTGCTGCACATAGTTTTTGGTGACCACAAAGATTGTAATTTATATTTAATTTATAACTTGTACATGGTCAGGGACGCAACTGTACATTTACTGAGGGGTATGTGGATTCAAGTTTTGCGCCACCCTCCCCCCCCCTTGCTCCTGTACATTTGTCAAAACAAAATAATAAATATGGGAGTCAAAGGCAATAGAACTTAAATGTAATCACTTCTCACATGAATACTGAGAGAGGTGTAAGGTCTGTCTTTGCATGAACAATTGACTGAAGTGAAATAGACTGTAAAATGTTTAGTGTTAAAAAAAATAGAGACAAACTGCCTGAAATGTTTTATTTTATCAAAATGTTATGGGCAAACTTTTTTGTAACTTAATTGAAATAGTTTTGAGCAAAAAAAAAAGTTACCAAAGGGCTGATGCATGAATATGATACATAATAAATTTATAAAAACATGCATATAGTATAAAAATGGATCTTCATAGAAGGATTAATGAATTAATCTCAGATCCAAAAAAATTGAAGATTCTGACTATTTATTTAAGTGTTTGTTTCGATTTTGTCTGAAATATATTCAGTAGGCCCACACGGAATCTGCACATGCAGAAATCTGCAGAGGTCTGCACATTTTTAGCCCACTTGCGCCCTCTTCACTCTTCTCTTCATTCTGAACATGTGACTGTAACCGAGCAACGGATCAATCAAATGGTCAGCAGAGGAGGGAGGGGTGGTATTATTATAATTTTTTTTATAAAATACATTATATTCATATAAAATGCAGAATAAACATTTTGAACCAAAAATATTTATTTATTGTTATTATTTAAAACTTTTAATAAGGATAATTTGAAAAATAGTTTTGGCACAATGGCGCCCCCTTATGCACCGCATACACTGCATACCCCCTTTTTGCGCCACTGTACATGGTGACATGGTGGCTCAGTGGTTAGCAAGATCGCCTCACAGCAAAAAGGTTTCTGGTTCTGGTTCTAATAATTCTGACTTCAACTGTATTTCAGTTAATATAGAAACGAGTGCATGTTTTTGCCAAAATTAACATTGGATTTTTTTAAGTGCGTGTGAGTGTAAAACTATATAATTTTATACAAAAATAGAAGTTGTTACTCCACCCTGTTTAGAGCATCATTATGTAGATTTTACGTTATAACTAACGTGGTTCAAAAACGGATCTGTGACATAGAAACTACAGTTTTGTGGAAACACTCGTCCCTACATTGTTCTTTTCCTAAATGATGCATCGTAGTATGATAGTTCAGACATGAGTTATGCTGCTGAAATGTCATTCAGTGTGATTTTTATATACAACAAAAAATTCTTCTTGGGCATGTTTATAACAGGAATGATTGGATGACATTTAAAATAATTATTAACAATTCCATTGGAGGCCAAAATGCTAATTGATGGTTATTTTAAAATGAATACAATTGTCATCTTAAAAACTAGTTCAGTAACCATTTGTCAGTGAGATGTTTTAGTAATATAATACAATTTATTATTATCCATTGTTCTTTCTACATTGTAACAAGCTTGTCAGATTGGGTATGAAGTGAAAATAAAATGGGATCTCTCTTCTTTGACTGGTATTATGTGAGCTGTGTGTGTGTTTTTCTCCAGTGATTGTTGTGGAGCAGAACAGGCGTGATCATCATCATCATCATTCTGAAGAGAAGGCTTGTCTAGCCACATGTTGGGCGGCTCTGTGTTTCTGTTGCCTCTGTGACATGTGCCTTTGAGTACTGAAAAGAAATGAACCAAAAGCAATGTTTGTCTTAAGCACCTCTTTATATTCCTTCAAATCTACAAAAGACTTCTTCCACACATTGATCTTTTTGCATTGACACGTTAAACAGAATGTTGTTGTTGTTTTTAATTGTTCTTTGACCGTTATGCAAATGTCATCTTTATTAATGAATGCAAAAATGAATGTCTGGTTGGGTCAAGAATAGATTTGATAATCAAAGTGACTTGCAATCTGTGAATGTTTGGTCTGTCTTAATGCAAGGTATTTTTCTAATAATAAAAACAATAGAAATAATCCATGCCCTCTGTTTTGTTTATTCTCACATGTCTGGGTGACGTGTGAGAATTAATTAGTGTGGGTGCCCACACAAATTAAGAAATGTTTTGAAAGCAACACTGAGGCACAGTGTTTACATATTTTGAGAATTTTATGGTTTCAGCATATTAGGTTGAGAGATTTTGTATTTTGAAACTTTTTTTTTTCCATATTTGTCCTTCAATCCCATTGCACATCTTTAAAGTCCCCAAGAAATCAAAACTAACCATATGACTTTGTTAGCTCATATTGCTAGTTTTGTGGTCAACAAAACTTTTTTTGCCCTTGTAATTTTTAACTGAAATCTGAAAATGCACTTTCTTTTTTGTTTTCAGTTTTATTCTTGGATTGTGATTTTTTTATTTTATTTTTTATTTTTTTTTATTATTATTTTTATTATTTTTTTTTAAATAGGTAATAGGCTTGGCTTACATACGTAACCATGCTGGTTCAACTGTCAGTTTTGACAACAAACAAAAATGGTGAGCAGGGGCCTGTTTCAGTAAGGAGGTTCAACCAACTCTGAGTTTAAACTTGAACTCTGAGTTGACTTACCAAAAGATCAAAAACTCAGAGTTTTTAGTTTCAGAACAGGTCAATCAAGTCTGGGTAGACTGATTCTGAGTTAAGCGTGCACACAGCGACTATTAAAAAGACAAAAAAGTTATCAATGTAGAGCAGATATTATGAGTGGTCAGCATTTTTCTTCTCAAGCTGAATTTGATGTGCTCATGCAAGGTTATAACAAAAATGTATATTTTTGACTATGACTATAATGAAAATGACTATATATTTAAAAGTAACACCTCTGCATCTGCAAAACAGAGACAGTGTGGGAAAGCATAGCTGCACAAGTTAATGTGTAAGTTTACATTTTACAATACTTAAAGTATTTAAATATTTAAGTCAAATAAAAAGTAATGTGTGACGTTTGACTTTTGAATTTTGAAATTATTTTCAGATGTAATTGCATTAAATTACATTACATTACATTACATTACATAGCTAATTTGACACAACAAGAATGCATATAACCTTGATTTAATGTTCAGTGGAATTGTTAAATGTAAGGTTCCCACTTTTACACATGCTGATCAGTTTAAAATAAACATCCATTCAGCCCGTGGTAGAAAAAAAAAAACAAGCCACGACCACTCTTTGCTCATTTAAAAATTCAGTTTCTCTAGGAACTGCTTCACAATACGAAAACAAATAACAGTCACAGCTTCCGGTTTATGGGGACTTTTAAACACTATTAGGCAACAAACGTGAACTTTTCCCATAATTCTTACTTAACTGAGGCTTATTAATCTATGTTTCAACTATAAAGTTAATATGGAATAGACGCTTGTCTACTTCACTCAATGCTTCATATTCAGCGTTGATACTTGGACGGGTATTTGAACACATGAAGGGAGGTGTAAAAAGGCATGGAAGGTGCAGACAGTAGTTGAAAAATCACTCCAGAGATAGAAAGCAGCCCTGGCCTTTGTTTGTGTAAATAAATTTTAACCGCTTCAGTATGGAGTTTTGTGGAGGTAAAAAAAAACTTTTGTAATATAAACAATAATCCGTAATATTCAGAATCATGACCTGCAAGCAAAATCAGTGGAGCACAGTATCAATTGCACCATTAATTGCACAACAGTTTGAAACGACGCTAAGGGAAATGAGGATATACAATTTCACTTGATCCAATACCTCTGTCGTCTCTGATTGTCCCTCCATTGCATCCTGAGGGGGTGAAGCTAAGACGCAAGGAAGGGAAATGACAATGCACAAATAAGAATTGAGAAGCACCCTATGATCCCAAACGTAGCCAATGAATCTCTCAGAAAAAGAAAACAAAGCTGGTAGTATGGCCAATCATAAATGACACCAACTGTCAAGATTTCTAGACTCCATTAGAGCCATGCATGGGCCTTAAATCTAAGCACAAACCTGGCCCGAGACGCACGGGCTGTAGCCTTGCCCTTATCCTTATTTTTGATCTGAATCCGACCCAAAGACTGTTTTTTTTTTTTTTTTTTTTTTGCCAAACAGCTTATACTGTTACAGCCATTAAATAATAATAATAATAATAATAATAATAATAATAAAAATGCATTTTATTTAAAGGCGCCTTTCATGACAATCAAGGTCACCGTACAGGACAGCTAGAACAATCAGTTCAAATAAAAACACAATAAAAGTCATTAAAATACAATACAAATTTTAAAAATGCAGTCGGGTTAAAGAGAATAAGCTTTTTTGAACAGATTTGTTTTGAGTTTGGATTTAAATTGTGAGAAAGAGTCTAAATTGCGGAGATCAGGAGGAAGTGAATTCCAAAGCTGAGGAGCAGAGTGGCTGAAGGATCTGCTCCCCATGGTGACAAGGCGGACCGAGGGAACAGTGAGGTGAATGGAAGAAGAAGACCTGAGTGTTCAAGAAGGTGTGGCGATATGAACAAGACTAGTAAGGTATGGAGGAGCAAGATTGTGGATGACTTAAAAAGTGAGAAGTATTTTATAGTTAATTCTGAAAAAGATGGGAAGCCAGTGAAGCTGTTGTAGAATGGGTGTGATGTAACAGATAGAGGGGGTTTTTGTGATAATACAGGCTGCAGCGTTTTGTACCAGTTGTAATTTATGAAGAGTTTTAATTAGGGAGGCCAAACAGAAGGGAATTACCAACTCAATCTCATGGCAATTCGTAAATTTTTGATTTAGTGGCTAATTCGTATGAATTCATACGATATAATTTGTACAAATTAGTACGATTTGCTCATCACCCAATGATGGTTAGGGGTGGGGTTAGGTGCCACGCCTCCTTTTTAAAATCGTACATTTTGTATGACTGAACTCGTACAAATTTGTGCAAATTAGCCACTAAACTGACAAAACGTAAAATACTTATGTTTCCTCGTAAGGTCAGGCTGGAATTACAGTAGTCTAAACGGGATGTGACTAAACTATGAACAAGAATGGCAGCTGAATGAGGTGTGAGGGAAGGACGTAAACGATTTATATTTCGAAGGTGGAAGTAGCAGACCGGGTGACATTATTAACATGAGCAGTGAATGAAAGGGTGCTGTTGAAGATGACCCCCAGACTTTTAATCTGAAGGGAGGGGGTAATAATAGAATCATCTGTGGAAATAGAAAAGTTATGTGATTTTGTTTAAAGTGGATCGTGTATAAGTAGAAGTTCAGTTTTATTGTAATTTAATTTCAGGAAGTTTGAGGTGAACCAGGATTTGATGTCTGCAAAGCAATTAGTAAGGGATGAAGGTAGGAGTTTGAGGTTGGGTTTGGTTGATAGGTAGAGCTGGGTGTCATCTGCGTAGCAATGAAAATGGATTTGGTGTTTGCGAAAAATATAACCAAGTGGAAGAAGATAAATGATAAATAGCAGGGGACCCAAAACTAACCTTTGGGGGCACACTGGTAGTGACAGGGTCTGATGACGAGATGAAAGACTTTAATTGAATGAACTGAGTGCGACCTGAAAGGTATGAATGAAACCAGCTGAGAGGTGTGTTATCAATGCCAATAGAAGCAAGCCTTTCCAGAAGAATGTTGTGTGAGATTTGTGAGATCGCAGTCGAAAGCTGCATGTTGATCAAGCAGAAGAAGAATGGATAGTGAACCAGAGTCAGCTGCTAGGAGGAGGTCATTAGTGATTTTGAGGAGAGCTGTTTCAGTGCTATTGAGTGGGCGAAAACCAGACTGGAATTGTTCATATAAGTTATTAGAGGAAAGATGGGTGTGAAGTTGAGCAGCAACAGTTTTTTCAAGAATTTTGGAGATGAATGGAAGATTGGAAATAGGACGAAAGTTATTGAGATTATTGGTATCTAAACCAGGTTTCTTTACAATTGGAGTAACATCAGCAACTTTGAAAGAGGAAGAAACAATACCAGTTGTGAGAGAGAAGTGAATTATGTCAGTGATGAGAGGAGACAGGGAAGGAAGTATGACCTTTACAAGAGAAGTAGGTAGACTAGATTTGTATTAAATAGAAAGTTTATGTTTTTTTGTTCAGAATTTAATTATTTTTTATCAGAATAATTTAGAGAAATGTTTGGATTTGTTTGTTTTATTTTTTTTAAATGCACACTATGTTCAAGTGGCATTGAGATTCAAACGGTATGTGGTCCAAAGTGAGTTTACTCCACTTACAAGTTGTTCATTATACATAATCATTTAAAGTTTTCACTATTTGAAAAGTTGACCAGATGTTTGCCTGTCCTCTAGCGTTTTTAACGGTTAAGTTCGCCATTGGCCATTTTTCTTTTTGTTCTCCATTGCACATGGCTGGAAATCTCTATGCTTAAGGCATCACTGGTGCTTCCAAACCGCACACTTTAGATTTCATTTAAGGTTTTTTTCTGAAGCAGGCCCAAAGCCCGCTAGGATGTGAAAATTGACCCGAAACATATAAGTCGGGCCCTGCAGGCTCTGGCTCAAATGCAGGCCTCTGGACTCCACACCTGAGTGATGCATGTGACCCCATTCTCCATACAAGAGGTATCTTGAAGCTGTCTTTACTAAATAAATAAATAAATGAAAGTATTAAATGCATTTTCAGTAGTTTAGTACTTTCTCATTGTAATAGTAAAGCGAGTTATAGTGAAGGAGATATTTATTTAAATAAAGTCCCTCCAACCTGCATTTCGACACAAATTTGTGGTAATAATTAAGGTTGCTGGACTTGTGTGAAATACAGGTTGGAGGGACTTTGTTTAATTTAATAACTCCTTCACTATGATTTGCTTTACTATTACTTGTTGATATTACTATTACTATTACCCTGCACCATAATATTGGGAGTGCATAAAATGTGTGTAAGTGCTCTGTGCAGGTGCAGCTATACTGCGAGTGCCCATTCTGTTTGGAAAGGTGGAGAAGGTTAAGGAGACTCAGTGACTGTTGTTTGACCGTGTTCAGGAGGGAACCGGGAGTTGCACCATAGACCACTGTCAGCAACGCTTTCCCACATACACCAATGATGTCGGGACATGGCTGAGCCCTTCAGGTGAGTGCCTTTATAGAGTGAATATTCTATAGGTCTCAAACTCAATTCCTGGAGGGTCGCAGCTCTGCACAGTTTTGCTCCAACCCTAATCAAACACATCTGTAGATCAGCTGTGTTTGATAAGGGTTGGAGCAAAATTGTGCAGAGCTGCGACCCTCCAGGAATTGAGTTTGAGACCTACAGTATGTTATATAGCAAACACTGGTGTCGTGCTCAGTCTTTAAACTGAGATCCTGTCCACACCTGGGGTTCTGTTCTTCTTTCATGGATTACTCAATTAGCTGGATCAGCTAATTTCATTCTTTAATATTGATCTGAGAGTTGTTGTCATAGCAAGAGATCTGGAAGCACAAACCTGCTTGAGAGCAGGCTTATTTCATATAAACAGGATTAGATAAGGTCATTTCAAGCAAAGGTGATACTGAAAGTATTGCTGATTTTTTTTTTTTTTCTTACACTAGTAACCTATAGGGCAACACGGAACCTGCGCGCACAGAAATCAGCAGATTTCTGCATTTTTTTAGCCCATCATTGAGTCTATTTATTTACTTTACTATTATTTACTATTTGTGTGTGTAAATGTGTGTAAACTTAAATTTATTATTATTTTTAATTAATTTTAATAATATTATTGACTAAGATGAAAATGTTCAGGCTATGCAGTGGGTAGCACGTTCACCTAACAGCAAGAAGGTCGCTACTTCGAGCCTCGGCTGGGTCATTTGGCATTTCTATGTGGAGTAATCTCCCCATGTTAGTGTGGGTTTCCTCTGGGTTTCCCCCACAGTCCAAAGACATGTGGTACAGGTGAATTGGGTATGCTAAATTTGACTGTTGTGTGTGTGTGTGTGTGTGTGTGTGTGTGTGTGTGTGTGAATGTGTGTATGGATGTTTCCCAGTGATGGGTTGCAGCCGGAAGTATAAAACATATGCTGGATAAGTTGGTGGTTCATTCCACTCTGGCAACCCCAGATTAATTAAGATACTAAGCCGAAAAGAAAATGAATGAATGAAAATGTTAATATGATTTATTTACAATACAGTTTGTAAAGTACAGAGACCTGGAAGGGACGTGATGGAGGGCAAAAAAACTGTGGGAGGAAAAAAAAACAGTGATAGGAATATATATATATATTTTAAGTTTTTGTGTTTCATCGCAAAGATTGCTTTGTCGCAAAGATGTTTTGCGAGGGAATGCAAAGATGTTTTTCCACGAACACTTCCTGTTCACTTCATACATGTCAACCCTCCCGTTTTTGCCAGTATTCTTCCATATTTTACCATTCTATCCTGCTATCATCCATCAAGTATTTTCCCATATTTCTCATATACTTTTAATTTTGAAAGCACGCTGAAATTAATATAAACATATCTGCATTCACTTTCTTTCCATTAAAGCTAAGCATCGATCATCGCCCTTCATATGCAACCTCTGAATCAGCGAATGCATGTATAAGCACTGACTGACGATGCGCTCCGTATGAAAAACTGATCCCAGATCAGCTTCTGTACACTCCATTTTAAAGTGACACCTCTGTTATGAGAGCAGCAAATGAATCTGTTTTGTTTTGTTTGATAACAGGTGTCACTTTAAGAATGCACAGATCTATAATGAAAGCATTCAATTACTTTAACTGTTTATGCTAATTTAATAGAAAATTTGTTGTGTTCAGAGGATGAAGGGCGATGATCGAAGCACAGCTTTAATGGAAAAAAAAAGTGAATGCAGATATTTTTAAAATCAGAAAAGTAACACTAAATTAATTGCTGAATACTCTTGACACATGAAAGTGTAAAGCCTGCAGCCAACAACAAAAGTTTCCACATTTCATGTTTAACCAACTTTTATTGATTGCTTTGTCATTCACAACACACGCAGTGATCTCAGATCAGTTCATCCAGACATTTACATCTGGTTCGCAAACTTGTTTGAAAAACCAAATTAGCCAGACGTCGTTATCAAGATTAAAAGATCCAGGATCTGCTGAATCATCTTAGATCATGTAGGTGATGTACAAAGAACAGACCCTTGGTATTAAGATGCATTTTTGTTGATCCAATCACAATTGGACAATTCTAAATATTCTTAATAAACTTCTGACCACATTCAGAAGTGCTTGAAAAAGGCATTTGACAAAATTGCACTCAAACAGCCATTAAACATCTCTTTTTCTGACAACCATGAAAGTTTCAAGTCAGCAGCATCTTTAGCCATGTGACTGCCGCTCTACCAAATGGTTGACCATGTTTTTACTGCTTTAAATGACTGTTAAAGTAATTGAAAGAATGACTGTTTTAAATATAGATTTATGCACAGCATTGTTGGTTAACAAAAAAATCAAACAAACATAATCCTGTTGCACTACTACACTTGTTTTCTTGATTTTTAAAAAACAAATTTTTTTACAATAAAACCAAAATCATGTTAAATGAGAATCTGAAATATTTTATGGCATACTTAAAAAATAAAGATGATTTAGTATTAAAACATGTTTTATTTTTAATATTTAAAAAAAAAACTTATACACTTCATATTTTTAGATTTTTTATAGTATTATGAGATATTAATCCGGTAATTAATCCGGTGATATTAATTCTGGTAATTTTACCATAAACTGATATATCAACCATTTAGAGGTTGATATTTTAGAAATTATGGGTTAACTAGCGACATTAGGAATTAAGAAATGCCATTCAAAATTGCTTTTTCTTGGTGGGGTAGTTAAAAGGTTAGAAACCTTTTCTGAGGAAATTGGTTATGTTCAATATTTTTACATGTTGTATCACTTTAGAAATTATTTCCAATAAAAATATAATAATTTTATGAATTATTATTTAATCTTATTGAAATTAATTGCTACTTTTACATGACAAATATAATATATATTGAGCTAGATTTATTATATCTAAAGCACTTTATTATTATTATTTGCACTTAATGTAAATGGGATATATTGCCAAGAAATCATGCTAATTGCACTTAGTGTAAATACATTTACACAATGCAGTTGCGTTAAATATTCGTTTACATTTGTAGATTTCTAGATACTTTTTCACTTTTGGAATTTTTTTAAATAAATGTTATCAGCATCGAGCAGTTTACATTTTGCATTGAGCCTTTTCTGCACTCATAACAATATGAATGTTTTCAATGGTTTAATAAATCATATTTAATAAATGACAGCTAATACACCAGTATAACAAGTACATATTGATTAGGCTTCTGCCGGTATCAGATTTTCTTGTTGAGATTAAATGCTGAAGTTTTATCAAGATATTGACCTAAGCTGCAAAAAAGATTAATTCAACAGGCATAATAATCCAAAATACTTATTATACGCATGCTCAAAGTAGTCATGGTACAATACCTAGTTTTCAAGGTATACCGTGGTTTGGAAAAGTTGCGGTTTTAAAACATTTTCTGCTATACCAGTTCTACGGTATATGTAAAAAAAAATTTACCTTTTTTTTATGTTTTTTTTTTTGTGTCTCCAGAACAAAAAATATCCAAATATGCTGTTTTAAAGATGCCATTTGTGGAAACCGATTGCAACAAACCATTTAAGTTCAAAAACGAATCCTAATGAGTACTGTGAACTTAATCCATTTGAGTAAACGTAGCAATTTGAGTACTGTAAAGCCCAGTAAGTTAAGACAACTCAAACTGTTTGAGGAAACTGATTGCTACAAACCGTTTGAGTAAAAAAAAACAATAATAAAACAAAAATAATAATCTATATGAACTTAGTCCATGTTTGAGTTAACTACACTCATTTTATTTGATAAAGTTGACTGTTGGGTTTTACAGTATAGTTAACATTTGATCCCCTCTAAAGGACATGAAAACAGGATGTATGGGGGGGTCTGCCCTTTAATAGCTTTCTCTAATCTCTGATCTATGGCTTAAATATCAATATTTAAATATGTATAATATAAATATAAATTTAATCCCTACCCCACCACCACCACAATAGACGTCTTAAGTATTCACAAAACATGTTTCTTGTAAAATAGGTGTCTATATTTGCATGTATGTGATATACTGAATTATTGAATATCAGCAAGCATACAGTATCTCTAATATTGATGCTTTATTTGTTTTGGTTTGTTCACGTCGCAGTTCAACGCAATCACATAAACCTAGTGTTAAGATCTGTGAAAAATTTTTTACATTGTTATTGTTGGTATAGGATTAGTGGAAGATCACGCAAACCTATATGTCAGACAATGTACTGAACATTTGAGATTATCATTGTAAATTCATTTGATGTCATTCTAGTCAAGGTGTGGCGGGAAAGAGACTGCATTCAAAACAGAGTCCTCTGTAGTTCATTGTGTGGTTTGAAGTCATGTCTGTTTAGGAAAATCTCAGATTAACATGGAAACAATGACTATCACTCTTGTCATGTTAAGAATCTTTGAGGAAGTATTTTTACATTCAGTCTTTTGTTTAGAACTAGGCTTTCTAAAGGGACATCAGAGTTGTAAGGTGCTGTTTATCACTGCTTTGTGAAATCTTGTGTTTTGCATAAGAGTAAAAAGAAAAAGTCACATACGGTGTTTCTTAAGGAGCAGTCACATTTACATTTCTTAATCTAATGTAATTTAATGTTCAATACACTGATTTAGCTTGTATTCAAATTGGTCAGGCCAATTATCTACTGGAAAGCTGTTTGGTTTGAAATGTAATACTTTATATTGTTATATATCTTATAAGTGAGTTGTTATAAAAGAGATGTTTTTTCAAACAAAATGTGCTGAGTTTATGCTAAACCTTTATGTAACATCATGGTATTAAATTCTTGAAAAATTTTTGTAATGGTTTAAAGGTTCGATCATGCATTTACTTGTGAGAAAATGTCTGTATTTTAATGTTACTGTGAATTATTAGTTTTGTTATACAGTATAAAAGTAAAAATTTTACCGAGTTTTAAATTACAATGTTCAGTTTAACACTATACAGTTGAAGTCAGAATTATTAGCCCCCCATACTCCAACCTTTAAGCAATGGCTTATGGAACTCCTGCACCACCTGACTTTAGAAAAAAAAATACAATAAACTGTAAGAGGTTGTACTGATGTTTTTTCTCACCTGGCAACCTGTTTTAAATCACATAAAAAAGATGGACCCCTCAGTCATTTTAGAGAGTAGAACCTTTGTGTTATTTTTTCTTTTTTCTTTTTTTTCCTTTCCTTTTTTTTTAAGAGAGTAAAATATGTTTTACTTAATATTATTATTTATTTGTATTATCTTAATATTGTTTATATATTTTATAAAACCTAAATATATATGTGTGCGACGGCTTTTGTTTGTTTGTTGTGTAAAAAAAAAAGAAAAAAAGCTATATTTGTACTTAATGTTTCATATCTAAAAAAATACTTTTGTGCAAAAAAAATTATTAGCCCCCCTTTTAATTTAGTTTTTCCTTTTTTTATATTTCCCAAATGATGTTTAACAGAGCAATGAAATTTTCACAGGATGTCTGATAATATTTTTTTTCTTCTGGAAAAAAATCTTATTTGTTTTATTTCAGTTAGAATAAAAGCAGTTTTTAATTTTTTAAAAAACATTTTAAGGTCAAAATTATTATTCCCTTTTAAGCTATATATTTTTTTTCGATAGTCTACAGAACAAACTATTGTTATACAGTAACTTGTCTAATTACCCTAACCTGCATAGTTAACCCAATTAACCTAGTTAAGCCTTTAGATTAAGCCTTCACTTTAAGCTGTGTAGAAGCGTCTTGAAAAAAATCTAGTAAAATATTATGTCCTGTCATCATGGCAAAGATAAAAGAAATCAGTTATTAGCCATGAGTTATTAAAACTATTAGGTTTAGAAATGTGTTGAAAACATCTCTCCGTTAAACAGAAATTGGGGGGGAAAATAAACAGGGGGGCTAATAGTTCTGACTTCAACTGTATATTTCAGTTTAAGATTAGTCACCTTATAATAACTTTGTTCATTGAAACTCATAACCATTTACACTGACATGTTTTTATGCTACTTTAATTTATTGTAATAATTGAATCAAATTCCAATTGTTATAAAGTATGTTATATTAATAGATTTTACAAAGTTTAACTTGATATTTTAGTCAGTTTGTAAGTTGAGATGACTTGAAAATGTAATTAGATTTAAGACTGCAAAAAGTTTACAGTGTATCATCCATACAAAAAGAAAATAAATGAAATAAAAGTGGACCTTTACCTGTCTTACTGCTTAACTATATTATATTTTGTTATAAAAATAAAATAATAAACTCATCCAGGGACGTTTTCATCTAATATCTTACATTTTAAGGACATTTATAATAAAATACAACTATCCACTTATTTGAATATGTCATGTTTCTGTTGACCTCAGGACCATTCATTGTGTGGAATCGTCCATTTCTCTACCAGCAGATGACCAAATATGAGATGACCTGCGCAATTGCAGATGCTTTCAAATTGCCCAGCCGAAGCCATCAAATACCAGTGAGTAAACAGAAAGCTGAGAATGAAAATGCATCATCCTCTGTCTCCCCCTAGAGCCCTTATCATGTATATGTAATGTTAATGTAAACTAGATCTTTTATCTGCTGTCATCCACCAAGCGTCCATAATGCTTTATGTGAATTATGGGAGTAACATCTGTTAAAGTTAATTCAGTGAAGTGTTTTTTATAAAAACTGTGTGAAGTGGATTAATTGGCACACAGTTAATCTATTGAATATTAAAAGGCAACTTAATTAGAATTAAAAATTTGTTTTAGAAGACCCCGAATAACCCCCAAAACTCAAGTTGAATCTTTCTGCAACAATAGTCTACAGATGTTTTGAATGTTACTGCACTGAAAGGAATCCTAAGAGAAAATAATCAAAAAGAACAAAACCTAGTGGACTAAAAAGAGCTTTGCAACATGATATGCTTGTCATGCTTATGCCACATTACAATAGCAAGCATAACATTGTTTTTTATGATGGATAAAAATAAAGCATAAAGCCAAATGCACCTGTCAATTAGTGTTCAGTCTATAAATAGGTTGTTTGTAGCACAGCATTATTTTGTAATGTGAAACTTTTCAGTTCTTTTCAGTGGAAGTTCCCAAACCCTAATTGCCAACCATTATTTGAACAGTGGATGGTGATAAAAGTTTCTTATTTCTTTTATCCAAAATTTGTCTTCAGTATAATTTGTTAAAAACCAAACAAAAACCAAAGAAGCCTCACATGATTTCCATTACAAATACTACTAAAACTGAATTTTTTACCATTGAAAGTAAATTTTAATAGTTTCTAGTGTGTTGTGACATATCCCATAAGAATGTATTTGTTTAAATCAATAAATAGCAAAAAATCCTAGTAGAGACCTATACAGTTTGCATTGAAACCAATATAATTTGCATTAAAACCATTACAAAACTATTAGAACTTCTGTGAT
>CAIGQZ010032756.1:1270854-1303923 GCA_903798205.1 Danio tinwini
ATATATATATATATATAAGTAGGAACAGTACAGCAGTGTAATTTGACTTTTCCAAACCATACAGTATATGGTAAACGATTATCGTCCCATGCCTAGTCCACTCACAAAACTAATCAGTCACAGCAATTAAGTCAATTTATATTTTTTTATGCACTTTAAAAAAAAAATCATATCCATTGCTTATTTGAGACTGGCCAGGTTGCATTAAACAGACTCTGATGTCATTTGAATAAGTGAACCCTGACATTCAAATCAAAGTGTTTTAAATAGTATGTGTTGTAGCATTTGTTAAAGCATGTTGTATAGGCTATTATTTGAAAGTTTCATATCCAGTTCATAATTAGGCACTGATTTTAGAGGAGCAGTAATTTACAGTATTTAAATTTGTGTTAAGATTACTTAGTGGTGAAGCAGGTTTATACTGTGCTGCATGAACTTAGATCTCTGCGCGAACAATTCAAGTTTTCACTTTTATGACTTTTATGAGGGGGTTAATTAAAAAAACATGATTCGAGACACGGGACCACACCCAGTCTAAGCAATTACATGGAGCTGCACACGCGCAATAAATTCCAGAAGCGCGCCAAATACAGAACGGCGGAAAGGAATCTTGTTGATAAACCATTTACAAAGCCAGGATTGAAAGACCATGAACAACATCGAACTCCATTGTTATCCTCACACGCAAGGTAAGCGACGTTATGTCCATGTGTTTATTTAAGTGTATCTAAGCACATGGTCGTCACTCTCTTCCCCTGCTTCAACACACTTGTATGTTTCAAACAAGCTCGGAGGACTCGACTAGTTTGATCAGGTGCGTTTAATTAGGGCTAAAGCTAAACTGTGCAGAGCTATTTAGAGTTTGTGTGTTTAATACACCGAGACACATGAATAGATGGCAATCTAAAGTGTTTTAAACTGCTGTCAGACTGTTGGAATGTTGCCACTGGAATGTTTGAACAGCCATATTGGCATTTTAGCGGCCAAAAGCTCCACTTGAAAGATGACACATGGATGTGGCAGAGCTGTTCACATGTTCAGTTAAAGAGAATTCACTCAGTTATACACACATTTTTATGTTTTCCCCCCTACGAAGTAGAATATTAACTATTTTAAAAAGCATTATGAAATAGTCAACCGCAGGGCCAGTCTAAACCTTCAGGGGTACCTAAGCAGAATTTTATTTGAAGACCCCTCGGTGCAATGATTATTTGTAGCCAAATATACCAGC
Organism: Danio tinwini; assembly: GCA_903798205.1. Taxonomy (NCBI): domain Eukaryota; kingdom Metazoa; phylum Chordata; class Actinopteri; order Cypriniformes; family Danionidae; genus Danio; species Danio tinwini. The sequence goes on from CAIGQZ010032756.1 coordinate 1,272,086, forward strand.
AGACTATGCATTTACTGTAAACAAGTTAACCACTTTAACTACTTTTGGTTTGAGAAATTTGTAATATGCAAAAAGTGCAATGCCATCAACTATGCAAAAATATTACTGAAGATAAACAGTTTATTTTTATAGAAATAAATGTAAATATAATAATAATAAAGTAAATGAACAGATCTGATGGACCTGTGAAACGGTGGTTCGTGTACAATATAAGCTAAAAACCAATCATCTACAAATAAAATCAAACACAAACAGAATCTTGTATGATATGTATGAATGTTGTAAGCTAAACGAATACAATGGGAATGAACATAGGTTTTCGAAATAAACATTTAATTTTAGGCTCACCTTTGCATACCACGTCAGTATTTCACTTTCTCCTTAGAATTTTTTTCCTGACTTTTTTGGAGGTAATGTTTATGATGTTACTGTTAGATATCTGATGGGAAGTTTTATTACTGATACTAGTCCACTGAGTATATTTTTGAGCCATGGGAGATCTTTTTTTGATTCATTAGAAAAGCTCCGTTCTGCAGAAAGAACAGTTACAGGTAGAGTACAGGCTATCCAGAGAGTTACCAAAAGATTTGGAAACTACTCTGGATACAGCTTAAGTGAGAAGCTTAAATTGTGTCTAGTTTTCTTGGGGGAGTTCAGGAAGACTCCAGCACTGTAACAAGAACACTCCCATCAGCATCAGCCTCTTTTTCACATGTTAGTTTGTTTCCATGAAGCTTATACGTTACTCTTAGTGTCTGTGCCTCAAGGGTAAAGCTGAGGAGCACTCTGCAGTTGTCTTTATCTTCCTTCAAAGACTGAAAGCAATCCTGGTTGCAGTAATATACAATAACACATAAGCTGCCTTTCCACTGCACACGACAAACATCAAGCGGCAGGCTGAAAGTCATATATTTCCACTGGAGAGTAGTCCGGGAGCTGTGTGGAGTTCCTATCATTTTTGTATGCAGGAAATTCATATCAGATTTGAGTCGTGGATCCGTCGAAATATTTGAACATGCGACTAGACAGTATGCGACCAGTCGACCAGATGTGATGTATTCCAGTATTGTCAAGCAGGTCTGTTCATGCGAGATGAGAATTATTAGTTTTTTCATTATTTTTTTAATTAAAAAAAAATTATATAAAAAAACATTTATATTCATAAATGAGTAATAAAAATATATATATTTTTATATTGTCTCCACATTCCCTCCAAATTTTTTTGCGGTTTATAAGTTTCTAGTATTGCATTCATTCAACCATGGTGAATGCAGAGAATAGACCAATTACCATGTTTGTAAACATTCAGGATGCACGCGCAGGGAGGTGGCAGAAAAAAACCAGAAGCGCTAGCATTTACAGCGAGGGAATGACATCCGATGCGGTACAGAGTTTGTTGTTGTCTTAGAAATAAGATGTATTGATTACATATTATATATATTATTTACATAATGCTTTCAGCGTATTATAGCTTGTCACCCATTAATAAGCACAGTGATTCGACAAAATTAACGTTAAAGTGAGCGACGTTCGTCTGACAGGTCCATTTGTGACAGCACCCTCCCAAAGGATATTGGATAAGACGAAATGACCAAGCATCCAGCCCGAAATATACAACCTCATTGACCGAATACTCAGTGCCGTGGTAAACAATATAGGGAGTGTGTCACAAGTTGTCACTGAATGAATGTGTGAATATACAACTTAAACTTTCTTGTTTCATTCTCAGCATTCAGTGTCTGCAGTTTAATTAACCATATGTAACCATATGTTTTTGCCCAAATCATTGCTGCAATCAAAAACGAGTAATGTGTATGATTCAGCATAGCCTGAACTTACCTGATATAACATGAGAACTGCAGAGTCCAGCATTTATAATTAGGTCGTCACTTCATTCAGCTCCCTTTTAGCCAAAGATGTCTGCAGTCGGCATTGAAAGCAGTGTGGTGTACGGTAAAAGTTAAGTTTTCTATTTTGGCATCCTACCGCAAAACACGACATGTTTGCTATTGCAGCCGGTCTTTTTCTGCAACCGGGGACCCGTGTGATGTCATGTGTGACGTAGGTTGGTAATTCATCTATAAAGGCTCTAGCTTTTGCACTCCTTTATTTTGTACACTGCGAGAACAGCTTCTCTCACATGGTGCACGACAAAACAACAAATTCTGTGCGACAGCCGCAAGGGTGCTTATTCTGACAGTCGTGTTCAAATGTCATGTGCAGTGGAAAGGAATGACACTTTCAGTCTTTGCATCAGTTTGTGGCTGATCAGTACAGTCCACACGGAATCTGCGTGCGCAGAATTCCGCTGATTTTCCACAGATTTCCGAAGATTTTTAGCCCATCCTTAATTCTGATTGTTTACTTGAGTAAATGTGTGTAAATCTAAATTTATTCAGTTTTTAAATTAATTACAGTAATATTATTGACTAATTTGAAAATGTTCATCTGATTTATGTACAATGCAGTTTGTAAGTCATATTTTCTATCTTTTAGTAGATATATTATATGAGAGACTTGCTTTGTTTACCAAATAAATCTAATGATCTAATTGTGAATCTAATTGGAATCTAATTGGAATCTAATTTTAATCTAATTACCTCATGAACAGTTAAATATTCCCCTACTGTGCAATAAACGTGCAATACTTTCTCATACGCACTTGTACACAGCACCTTATAACCTGTATATTTACAACATATCTGTACATACATTCAACATCCAGATCTTTTTGACTAACTGCATCTCTGTTTAATGTTTATTGCCTTTTCTTTTCTTGTATTTAATTTTGTGTTGTCACTCGTCACTTTATGTACACTGAAAGCTTCTGTTGCCAAAACAAATTCCTTGTGTGTGTGAGCACACTTGGCAATAAAACTGATTCTGATTCTGGATTTGCATTTTGAACATTAAATAAAAGTTAAAAAAGGTATTATTTTTTTATTTCATATTTTAAGGTTTTAGTTATGATACTCCTAAAATAATTCTGCAGATTTTTACTAAAATTCTCAGCAGAAATGGCAAAAAACGTCTGCATATTCTGTCTGGCCCTACTCATCAGCTACGATATAGCCAAACTGCCTTTTTGTGGACCACATTCTCTTCTCCTTCAGCACTACTTCGTTTTTTTATTTGTTCACAAATCTCTTTTGCTGATATTTGTGCATCCGTAAAACCAGTTGTTTTGTAACAGCAAAGCTGCATACTTGCTAATTGAAGGTGCTTGCTTGTGACGTTAATTCTGGAGAGAATGTCCAGATGACAGTAAATCTAAACTCACTTGCCACTTTATTAGGTACACCTGTCTAACTGCTTGTTAACTGAAATTTCTAATCAGTCAATCATATGGCAGCAACTCGCTGCATTTAGGCATGTAGACATGGTCAAGACGATCTGCTGCAGTTCAAACCAAGCATCAGAATGTGGAAGAAAGGTGATTTAAGTGACTTTGAATGTGGCATGGCTGGTCTGAGTATTTCAGAAACTGCTGATCTACTGGGATTTTCATGCACAACCATCTTTAGGGTTTACAGAGAATAGTCTGAAAAACATATTAAGTGAGTGGCAGTTCTGTGGGCGCAAATGCCTTGTTGATGCCAGAGGTCAGAATGGACTGACTGGTTCGAGTTGATTGAAAGGCAACAGTAACTCAAAAAACCACTTGTTACAACTGAGGTATGCAGAAGAGCATCTCTGAATGCACAACACATCAAACCTTGAGGCGGATGGGCTATAGCAGCAGAAGACCACTCCAGGGAGCCACTCCTGTCAACTAAGAACAGGAAACTGACCAACAAAATTGGACAATAGAAGATTGGAAAAACGATCCTTGGTCTAATGAGTCTGGATTTCTGCTGCAACATTTGGGTAGTAGGGTCAGAATTTGGCGCCAACAGCAGAAACCATAGAATCATCCGGCCTTGTATCAACGGTTCAGGCTGTTGGTGCTGGTGTAATGGTTTAGGGATATTATCTTGGCACTTTGGGCCCATTAGTACCAATTGAGCATCGTGTCAACGCCACAGCCTACCTGAGTATTGTTACTGACCATGTTCATCCCAGCAGAATAACGTGCCATGTCATAAAGCGTGAATTATCTCAGATTGGTTTCTTGAACATGACAATGAGTTAACTGTTCTCAAATGGTCTCCACAGTCACCAGAACTCAACCCAATAGAGCATCTTTGGGATGTGGTGGAACGGGAGATTGGTATCATGGATGCGCAGCTGACAAATCTGCAGCAACTGCGTGTTGCTATCATGTCAATATGGACCAAAATCTCTAAGGCAGTCTTTCCAGTACCTTGTTGAATTTATACTACAAAGGATTAAGGCAGTCTGAAGGCAAAAGGGGGTCCAACTCAGTGCTAGTACTCTTTACAGTGGCTCCCAGTTACATTCAGAATAGATTTTAAAGTATTATTACTTGTCTATAAATCACTAAATGTTCTAGGACCTCAATAATTACAGATATGCTGACTGAATACAAACCTAATAGAACACTCAGATCTCTAGGATGATATAAACTAGAAATTCCAAGAGTTCAGTCAAAGCAGGGTGAAGCGGCTTTCAGCTACTACGCCCCTCACTGCTGGAATCAGCTCCCAGAAATGATCAGATGTGCTCCAACATCCGCATTCAAATCAAGACTGAAAACACATCTGTTTAGCTGTGCCTTTACTGAATGAGAACTGTGCTACATCTGACAGATCGCACTCTTATGTTTTTCTCTTCTTTTTCATTCTTTTACAACCTGTTTTAACACATTTTTAGCTGTTTTTATCTGTTTTTTTATTATCTGTTTTTATTTTTTCTTACACTTGTCTTTTTATACTTGTTTATGTAAAGCACTTTGAATTGCCACTGTGTATGAAATGTGCTATACATAAATAAACGTGCCTTGCCTAGTAAGGTGTACCTAATAAAGTGGCCGGTGAGTATAAAATCTAAATGAGATATCTTCAGCAAGACATGTGGAGTCTTAGTTTGTTTCAATGACTTCCAACAAAGATTCTTTCTTGCAGGCTTGGTAGTAGGGATGTAGCAATTGGGGTGACAGAGTGCATAGGGTCCTGGCAATTTAGGGGCCCGCCAGTGCTTTTTTTTTTTTTTTTTTTTAAATGTGAGAAAAAAGTAATCCTGGATGCTTTAGCAACATCTGAGTCAATTAAATGTAAAGTATGTGCTCCACAAGCCACATAAAAAGCATGCATGTTTTGCTAACAGGCTAGCTTGCACACCTTTATTTCAACCCTTCATGTTTTCACCATTGTGATGCACCATTGCATCAGGATCTATGCAAAATCCTAAAAGTGTTCCTGTAGGTTTTGCTTTGATCTTTGTTCAGTATTGTGTTGCTGACACAGCATATCAGCTCCTTTTATATAGTTCTCAATAGTTTTCCTCAAGTATGTGATATGCTGTGCTTCACTGTCAATTATTTTCACATAATCTCTCCAAACAGGATCAAAGGTCCCATTGTTTTCATGTAGTAGTAACGTATAAAGAGATGGCCAAAGTGCCAGATTTAATTCTGCACAGGACTGAATAATACTAAGAGCATGAGAACATATTTCCAATGATTATTTTCTGCTTCCAAAAGGGCCATTTCAGCCTTTCAACCCCTTCAAGTCCAAAATCCTTCTATTTTGCTATGTTGTTGCAGTGATCAAGGCTATTTTCATACTGTTTCAGTAGCGCACCTTTATTGACCCAATCCTATTGTCACTAATTTTGTGGAGAACAGTTTGGAGCAGAAGCTGTAGACTGCATTGTTTCTTTTTGAAATAGTTAGTTGTTTGTACTGTATGTGCAGTGGTAAAAGCTTTGGCCATCAGGTATTTTAGGGTATTTGAAATGTTGCTTCATAAGTAATGGCCATGTACTTAAAAGATCAGTCTTTTTTTTGAATTAGGCAGGAAAGATGACCAGCTGGGTCAACTGAGGGAACTGCTGATCCATGGTGTATGCTGGAACTTGCTGAGGGAGTAGATGTGACATTGATCCCAATGACCGCAGAGGTAGTATGGCATATGAGCATATTACATTAATAATTGAATAAAAATAGTGTTCAACATTTGAATCTCTTTAAACGGATGATAATGACATTGAGAAAACTTCTCAGTAAGGTCTACGTAGTAAATGCTACAAAATCAGTGATGGACTGTATTCATTAAATGACTTGAATTCATTAAATGATTTGAAGTGATGCTAAGGAAGTGAGGATAAATTATTTCACTTAAATCAATTTCTCTATTCTTGCATCTTTTGCTTGCATCCTTCCCTCAAAGCTAACATGGAGCTAACATGTGTGGAGAGGATAAGAGGATGCACAAAAAAGAATTGAGAAGCACCCCAAATCAATGAAAGCAGTTAAATCTTTTGATCATAATGCAATGCTATGGGGATCTCCTGATTTTATTTTCTGTCTGTATTTGGAGTTTCCACATGAGAGAGCCCTCTGGGATTTAGTGGAGATTTACAATGCACCCCTGACAAGATGTTCATGAGAATCACAGCTTTGTGATTGAGTGGGACAGTACGATACGGGTCACCTTTATCAGGCTTGCGTTTCCACTGCCAAAAGGGTACCAATGTATGACAGAAAGTTTCAGTCGATGTCATTCTCGCTTGAGGAAATGTCAAAGTAAAGCTGTACGGGTCGTTCACATATCATATGAGAAGCACTTCTCACAAAACAGAGGCTTTATACACATAAATACTTGTGTATAAATGTTCATTACTAACCTCTCTATGAACATGATTGGATTATAACTGCAGATCAAAAATAGGCAAAATAGCCTACTGTAACATCTGAGATTTTATATTAAATAAATAAATGCAACATATATGAACACATACAGTCCCTTACAGTCTCCGATATGTTACCAATTACAGATAAACTACACACAGCATACATTTAGTCCTTATTTGGGTTCAAAAACAACGCGCAACATATAGCCCAGTCAGTGCAAACCTCTCATCTGTATCTTTAATCTTCAGCAGCACATGTAACCTTTTGTTAGAAAGTATTTCCATCATTCTGAGTTCATAATAGTCCAAAAGGCAATGATATTAGTTAAACATGGCAGTTTATTCATCTTTTAGGTTGTTGAAACAATAATTTGCTCTTTTGTTTTGTTGGGATTCTCCTTTTTTAGCGTTATACTCTTGTTATTCTCACGTTTGCCCATTTTTGAAAGGATCGAGTGTCAGAAGCACTTCAATAATCACGCGCATGTTATTATCATCAACTTAAGAAGTTTGTTATTATTTAAAATATAGACTCGAGGCGAGCACAAGTGAAAAAATGAAACCACTTGTGCTTTAGACAGTCTTGTAAACAACACGGGGCACAGGGTTGATTCTGCTCTTCTTTGCTTTGTGGTTGTTCATCAAGATGACGACAAAGTTTGTTTAAGCTCTGGTTCACCATGGCTCGTTATTATGTGTATAAATTATTATGGTGTGATATCTCGGCTGTGTTTTTAAAAATGGCTGTTCCTTTGTTTTTAATTCTTCTGACTTCTGACTGCAAGAGTGAGTGATGTATCTCTGTAAACCAATAGTGTTCAGCTGCGCGTCTTGCTCTGCCTTTTGGTACCCTTTCAAAAGGGTACCCAAAAAGTGGTACAGTTCGCTTTTAGGTACGCTTTTAGGAAACAGCCATAAAAACACACCAAACTGTACCACTCAGTGAAAATGTGCCATTAAAGATCAACCGATTAAATGGCTACTTTTCATTTTGGGCTGAACCAAACAAACAAAAGGAACTGAAATACAACTTTGACCAAACTTTAGATGTTAACCACGTTGGTGTGCTGGAGCTTGATGTTTTGTTTACTTTTGTAGGTGTGTGTTGCTGAAAAATACAAGGACACTAAATGTCATGAGACATCACGTTCCAGTTGAGCTTACTGAATAGGTGACATCTCTTGTTTGTTTTGAATCTTTTTAACATGCACATACTAGAATCCCGAGAGGAAAGTGCAATACTCTTGAGTTATCCCTTCCCCCATCACCAGCTTCCCATGGGTGTAAACCTTTTACCCACATTGGAACAAGCAGTTTCTCACTGTCAGCACTGAAGGCTTCAGCCGGTATAATTACTTCAGAGACCTTTATGGGAATGAGAGCCAAACAGCTATGTTTCAATTCAATGACAGACATTTTTACAGCGCTTGGTATTCTGAACCTCAGTGGCAGTTAATGTTTGTCAGTCATTGTCTACAGAAACTCTTTACTAACACTTCCTGATTTTGTCAGCTGACTGTCATTCCACCGGGCCCTGACAATCACACTTTTGACTTCTAGGTCAATGCTGGATAAGTTAATAGCAATACAAGTATAGAATTGTTTCATTATTCCCTTTTTTTCTGAAATTGAGGTTGTCTGTGTTTACATTGCAGCAGTATTGTGGAACTGCTGAGAAATCACATTTTTTTGTGAACAAATTTTTGTAGGTTGTAAAGAATCTACTAGGTTGTATATTGTGTGCTTTTGATTAGGGTTGGGTTGATAGATGATGCCATCATCCATTGCCAATGGCCAACAGACATCACAATGCTGAGTTGGCATTGAGGTACTCCGCACCACCCCCGTCGCAGCAGCAACCTGCTCACGAAAAATACAAACTTGGGCCCTGTTCACAGTAATATGGCTTAGTTTTAAAATGTCAATTTAGAACGAAAACGATTCATGTCCACACTGGAGTTTCATCTTGCATTTCTAATAAAAAACCCCCGTAAACACTATAGCGCTAAAAACTCACATCACGTGGCCACACACACGTTGCAGCATATGCGCACATCTGAGCTCCAGGCAGTCAGCGGGTGTTTTGAACACAAAACCCTAGAGAGCAGTGCCCGTCAGACAGTTTATCAAGGATGTACCGCTGGGTCGAGTCTCACTATAGTTGTTGAGCATGATATTTAATTAATTTAGTCTCTATCTAACGACTCTTTCTTTTGAATCTATCAGGTAACGTGTCGCAGTATCAGTACAGTGCTTCAATCTTTCGCTTTCACACTTGTACATAGTGATTTTAGTGAAAACCTCAGATACTGTTGGTTGGTTGTGCACCTTTTTTACCAACCAATTTTGTCGACGCCATTATAACAACCAAATCACTCTGCCTATTCATGCCTATTCAAGTCCCGTGGAATGATTACCATAATTTGGTTATGGGTAAAACAAGGACCATGCAGGTCAGGTAGTTGAAATAGGAGGCTACAAATAATTATTTGTTATAAATGTATAAGTTATTCATAATTAATTCACCGTCGTCCACTACAACATCGTCCATCGCAATTTCACATTAGACATTGTATGATGCCAAATTGGTCCGCTCAACCTTAGTTTTGATAAAAATGTGTGATTCATGGTTGCTGATGTTTGTAATTTTTACAAAAAAAAAACCCTGACATTTAGTAAACAAGTGCTATATGAAGTCACATTTAGCTAAAATACATAAAAGGCATAGCTTTGTTCTTGATTTACACAAACTGTTGAGTGAATGAGAATATTTTACAAGTGTAATTTGTTTCACACAATATATATTAAGCTTTCATCTGCCAATATATAATGAATGTTAAACAGTAGAATAAAACTGATCAGTTCATGCAAACGGTAGTGTAGTCCTAAAAAAAAGGTAGTGTACTATTACACTCGACCCAAATTTTAAATGAAAGTAGGCAAAGAAACGACAATTTTTTTTCATCAGTTACCTGTAACCATTAACTTCCACAAAAGGAAAAACAAATACTATGTCAATGTAAGTCAATGGTTACAGGTTTCCAGCTTTCTTCAAAATATCTTCTTTTGTGTTCAACAGAAGGAAAAAAAAAAATTGTTTTTTAAGTAAAGGTTGAGTAAATGATGACAATTCATTTTTTGCGTAAACTATCCATTTAAAAAGTAAAAAATTCAAACAAACTTGTTCGTTTTAAAGGGAGATGCTAATAGTCTAATCCTATTTAATGATTTATGTTTAGCTAACAGTGCTGCCCCCAGCAAACTCAGAGATTAGCTGTATTTATACAGTATGTAACTTATTTAATAATTTTAATATATAAAAAAAGAGTCAATCAAGATAGTTACAACAATGTAGTTGACATGGAAAGACAGCTTTTTAACTGGCTTATTACTTTACATTTAATAGGTTCCTTTAAACATCAATCAGCCATTATTTTTGATTGTCATTGTAGTAAAGTTCGTTGTGTAGGAAGAAGAAGACAGGGTCGGCGATATCAGGTAAGCACAATTCTTTATTTTTTTGAGCTTGTGCTGCAGTCTGGGTGTGTATGTGTGTGTGTGTGCAGGCTTGGCTCTCCTCTCTCCCTCGGCTGTTCCTTCTCCTCCCCTTATGAAGGTGTCTCTCCGGCCCAATCACTAGAAAATGCAGGTGTTACTGATTATTTATGATTGGACCACTGACCAGCCGCCGGTGTCTCCGCTTGCTCTCCCCCCTTTTTGGGTGTTCGATCACGCCTTCCCCACCACAGTCATATTCTTGCATGCTTGTTTTAAACCAAACTATTAAGAGTCTGTCTTCTGTTGTCGCTATTATATACTAGTAGTTACCCTTTTAAATCGCATATTGTTACGCGGTTTATGAGTAGTCTTTGCCTCATCGTTTTTAGTGTTTTATATATTGTGTCGTTCCCTGTAGCAGTAGGCACGATTAAGACATGTAAAATACTGTTTCACAGGGGCGATTTTAGGATTTCTCTCACCCTGAACAAATGTGGTTTGCTGATTAAATGAAAAATGAGCTGAAAACGGAGCGGCGGAAGTCTGTCACTGTTTTCATATCAAAATTAAAGGGGACTGAGGCGATCATTTAGTAGTGTACAGTTCATGAGCTAATCGCAAAACCTTTAAGGGTGCTGAATAGAAATATAGGAGGGCTAAAGCGACACCCATGCTGTTTCATAAATTTACCTAAGCGTTTCAGCGAGACATCATTCCGTTGACTTGTTGTGGTCTTCGAAAAACTCATGAAATTTTCTTACAGCTGCTGCGGTCATCAGGGGTGGAGAATAGCGCAAGTTAAACAAAAAGGCACCAGTTGCAACAAATTAAGATGCGAGTTTAAAAAACCTTTGGTATACAGGTAAAGGGGACATTAATACACATAAATTAGGGAAGTTTAATCAGAAAAACAAGTGAGTATAACAAGGGTATACGCAATTATTGATCCTCAGAAGTGGTAATACCCAAACAGCTCATGGAAAAAAAGTAAGCATACTAAGTATACGTGCGTATAGCAAGGACTACACCACTGCATGCAAATTTTTGCTCTGTTTCTGGAAAGGACATATTCTCTTTCACTTCCACACACACTCAAACAGAAACATAAGAACGCAAAAACATGTGGTCAGCAATGACCTATGACTTGATTAACCAACTGAATCAGAAGATGTGCGCAACTTTTTTGCAACTGAACAGATACATTTCTCTGTAGCAGGGCAATAATGCCACTGTTCATTTTTGTTTTGCTGTTGATTGTTGAGACAAGCACACCATAGTTCACACATGCTTAATCCCTCTCTCTCTCTCTCTCTCTCTCTCTCTCTCTCTCTCTCTCTCTCTCTCTTTAATAAATTCAGTATTAATTCCATGACTCTGCATATTGATGGCTAAAGGTTTTGTTACTACCTCTGAATTTCTCCTTTGGGATTATTAACAGAGGCTTGGGATGAGGTGCATAAGAACTAGACCAAACCTGACTAGATGGAAGATGTCTTCATTTGTGGGAACTGTTTGTTTGTGATTGAGGTTGGCCTGCTTCCAAATTGTTTGTTTTTAGATTAAAAACCTTTGTGAATATTTCCCATTGCTGAAATGATGGTTTTTTTTTACCTTTCATTAAAAAGCAAGTGAGGAAATAATTCAGTCAAAGAGTACAAATGCAAATGTTTTATTTTCATAGAATGTTCAAAGAACCTCCTTCCACAGGTGTCTGAGTGTGAGTCTGAAGCTCATATTCACACTGAATAACCACAGTCTAAAGAGATTCTACACCAAATAAAGAAACAGGTCAAAGGCTGTTTTAGCTTTCGTAATATTCCAAAAACAAAACAAACTTTGCAATGGGTCTTGCAATGGATTTTCACATAACCTGACAATGAAGCCACTTCCTTAAAATGTTCTGGATTAACACACTCAAACTGTTGAGTCAATGAGAATATTTTACATGTGTAGTAGGTTTCACAGTTTAAAAGACTTAAAAAAATGATATATATATTAAGCTTTCATCTGCCAAGATAAATTAATAACATAAAAAACCCAGAGGATCAATAATCTCTCTTACATATTATACAAAACCGTTGGCTCATGTACAGTTTTATTGATCAGTATTTCAGCCCCTGTGATTGTCAAATGTTGAGAACAGAAGAGGACAGATGAGGATCAACACATCCACTGAAGGCTCAGCCTTGCATGGCGCAATTTAAACTTCATACAAACACTGCACCGACATCCACCGAAAAAATCCATGGGGAACGAGATTGAAAATGCCATGATGCATACGTTCCTCTTGAAATTGTTCCAGTGTAGATTCACGAACACGTATGAGAGCAGGTGATGCAGATTTATTGAGTACTGCGGCATGGGAGTGACGATAAACTGATTGAGTGTGATTTTTCTTTGATGGTTTGATATACAGCCATGAAAAACCAAAGCAGTGAGCCATCACACTATCATCACATAAACACCCGCCACTCACAGCCAATCTGAAATGACTAAAAAATATTCACCACTTTCTAGAAAGTCAAAATGTCACTACAAAATCATTGTTCACAAGTGCTTTTTTTCTCCAATATTGATTGGGTCATAGTGTTCTTGCCACTGGCTGTTCAGTTCTCCATTTTCGGAAAGCGTCTCTGCAGCAACCAGGTTGTTTCTCTCCGTAGGAGATGGAGTGGCATCTGCACCAGCTGAACTCTGTTACCTCCTGCCCATCTCGTTCTGTTTGAGGAACTGGATGTTAGCGCTGCTGTCTGCCAATTCAGGATATTGCTCCACCGGCAGCACGTAATAGCCCTCGTATCCTGCAACCTTCCCCATGGCTAACAGTTGTCCTCTCTCGGTTTCAGCCCAGACACGTCCCCCTTCCCTGCCATCCCGCACTTGTTGCTGCTCCCTGGCCCAGGCTCCAGACAGTGCCCTCTGGTGGGCCTGTTCCAGCACACGGCTTCGCTCCTTTTCCAGGACCTCTGCTGACAGTCCATATCGGATGCTGTAGGTGAGTTTGGAGGAGTGGATTTCTAGGGTGACACCACGACGGGAGCGTCCACTTATCGTAATATTGATCCCACTCTCCAGGCTCTTGTGGCCACCACTGAGTCCCAGTGCAAGCAGATCACTGTCTGCAAGCCCAAGCTTCACGAAGAAGTGGCAGTCCCGGCCTTCGATGGTGTAATGAGTGCCCTCCAGGTAGATAGCATTGCTGAGGATCTGAGATATTTTGCGGCTGTCTTCGCTGGCTGAGCTGGACAGGTCTGTCAATACGTGACCTTCCTTGATAGCAAGCATCATGCCTTTGCCCACGATGGGTGTGCTGGTGCCAAACCAGTAACCGGGCTTGTCACGCTTGGTACGCCGCTGTTTGTTAAGTTGCCTTCCCTCAAGAACCATGAAGGCCTGGTTGTGTCTGTCCACAGAGTGCTGAACTCCAGTGAAGAGCTGTGAAATGGCATAAATGGTTAGTGACACCTGGTAGATAGCAGTAAAATAATACAGATGTTAAGTGAGTCAGTTTGAGTTGTGTGCAGTGTGGGTGGAATTTACAGAGGAAGTTGGTTAAGACTGGTCAATTTGTTCCTAATAGTGCTGTTGTGATATCAGTGTTGTGACCATTATCTTAAATGTAAATTCTCAGTGCAAGGAATAAGAGCTTCCACTTAATCCACTGAAATGACTTGATAATTAGTCTACATCCGGGATCACCAAACTTGTTCCTGGAGGTCCAGTGTCCTGCAGATTTTAGCTCCAACCCTTATAAAACACACCTGAACAAGCTAATCAAGGTCTTACTAGGTATACTTGAAACACCCAGACAGGTGTGTTGAGGCAAGTTAAACCCTGCAGGGCACCGGACCTCCAAGAACGAGATTGGTGACCCCTGGTCTACATCAATATTTTTAATTGACTTATAATTTTTATATTATCATTTTCATTATACAACATCAAATCTAAGTCTTCCTCCTGCTGAAGATGAGATCAACCTTCCAAACTTTGATATGGAAAATTGGTAAAAACGCTAAGATATTTTGAAAAAAGAATAAGATGAAGCGGGTGTATACATCTTTTGTAAAAGGTAAGTTTTTGTTTTTTTTCCCATGTCCAAGAATATCGTTTTGCTTACGTTTTAATGTGCTTTGCGAAAATAATGCATGAAAAAGAGAGAAATTACAAGTTTCTTTTTTTTACTAGAAATAAATTTAGAACTACAAACATACATTGTAGCTTTTCATATGCTATTTTATTAATAAATGTTATGACATACAAGTTGGACACCTTTACTCCTGAATGTAGGCTACTATATTTGTGTGGATAAGGTATTGGTGTGTGATTCTGTGAAGGGCATTAGTATTGGACAGTTTCTATTAAGTGTGTAACAGATAACAGTTATTCATTTGGATCAAATCCCTAGGTTGATCATGCACGTGGCCTGTGGATTAAAAGTAATGTGATAGTTCGGATATAAACACTGATGTTTATGGTAAAGTCTGTTAAATGAAAATGTTTAATGAAACCTCAAGCTCAAAATAAAAAATGTAACAGTTACATTGTTTAACAAATAGGTAGCAAGAACCACCATCAAAAATGTGTCACTGAATAATTATTCAAAAATGCTACATCTAGTAATGATACATGAGGTTTTAATGAGTCTTATTAAATCATTAATTGAAAATGAGGCTAAAACATAAAAAGTAAGTATTGTTGTACAATGTTATGTTAATAGTACACATTTAGAATTATCAGCAAGAGCATTTTTCAGTTTAAAAAATGTTATTTGATTCTTTTTATTCAGCCGACTATTTCCTGATTTTAATTATTAAAAATGACACATTCTAAGTTATGTTTGTTAACACCAAAAGTTTCTTACAGTATGCTATTGTTAAAAAAAAAAAAAAAGAAAGCAAATTATAATTGTCTCATCCCATTCTTGGTGATCCGAAAAATGGTCCGATCCTGGACTTAAAACCGTGATGTTATCGTGAGATTTGTTATCGGTTACACCACTAGTTTCTATCAGAAGTTACCATAACCTATGTGCAAAGTTAAACCAATGTAGCTTTTTTTTAACCACCATTTTTTTCTCCTTAATAAATAAGTTGCACATCAGAATGTGCAGAAGACGCACACAAGCACTGTCATGTGTTCGGAGTCAGATATTATGTATGGGATCTTAATCATGAGACTGTTGTGAGAGACAAATTCATGTTAAAGATTGACTTTAAATCATATATTATGAATGAAGTGCAGTACAGTAGTTATATTATACTATATTAAAGAAATTGTATTGCATAGCTAGTAGAGTTTGGTTAATAGACGATGTCATCATCCATCGCAGATGGCCGATAGACATCACACATCACAATCCTCCGCCCCGCCTCCATCGAAAACCCGCTCGTGAAAAATACACACTTGAGCCCCGTTTACACTAATACATCTTAATTTTAAAATGGCATTCTGATGGTTCTGATGGTTCCTGTTGGTTGTGCACCTTTTTTTTTACCAACCAACAAGTTTGTCAACGCTATTATAATGACACAGATAACTCTGCCTATTCTTGCCAAAGTCAAGCAGAAAAAGTGATTGACAGGTGGTAATTTGTGTGTAACTTATCTTTATTTATTTATGATTTGGTTATGGGTAAAACAAAGACCATGCAGGTCAGGTAGTTGAAACGGTAGGCTACAAATAATAAATTCATTATGAGTTAATTACTATTCATAAATAAATTCACCGCCGCCTATGATGATGATGCCATCGTCCATTGCAATGCTTCACATTAGACATCGTACGATGCTAAATTGGTTGACAATCGCCCAACCGTTATTGCCAGTGGCATAAATGACCTTATGAACATGTAGATATACGTATTGCCATTCAGATTGAGGACATGCTTATTCTTATTCTTATTTTATTAGGTTTGTTTAATTTTTTTTATTAAGTTTGTTTACATTTTAGTTTAGTAGATACTGAATGTCAAAGTTGCAAGTTAAATCAAATTGAATTGTTGATTATTAATATAAAATTTTAAATGATAAAAAAATGAATAGTTTAGTTGAACAATCAATAAATTAGTCAATAGATTAATCAATATAAATATAGTCATTAGTGGCATCCCTACATGGCATACACAATAAGACTGGTCATCTTTGTTAAAAAAAATATTATTTTAAAGGTATTAATATTATTTGAAAGGTGTTGATAATGACAGTATTTTTAAACATACTAAAAAAAGAGCAATACATGATTTTATTTTTTTTATTATGCAATGAGGAGTTACACATTTTTATTGTTCCATTTTTAGGTTTTTACTTTTTTAGTGGGGGTACTGTATTACTGGTGTAACCATTTGCTTAGCCAGTGTTGACTTGTAATTTTAGCTGCTAAAGAGGCACTAAATGAAACTCACCTGAGCATTATCAGAGTCCTGACTGGCAAATATCTCATAAGGAGGGTTAACAAAATAAAGTGAATGCCTGGGAAACCCTGGTATGATGTTACTGAGTTGAAAGCCAAACATAACCAGCCAACTCTTCACATCTGCAAGACAAAAAATAAAAGAAACCTTCCTTTTACAAGCTGTCATAGGAAGCACTGTGCATCATTTACATGAACGCTTAAGCTCATAGGTTTTATCACCCTCTCACCTGTCACATAGTTTTTTACATCAATCATATCACTGAGTGGATTGTTGTTCTTGAACATATACAGATTGAATGGAGCTGGCTCTTTTCCTATTTTCGACCACAGCGTATGGTCAGGTGCAATCCATCTTCCTGCCAAGACGTCATAGTCTCTCTGGGCAAAATGCACCAGCTTTGTGAGAGAATCATAAAGCCCTCCATGAAAGCCCAATATGAGCTGGAAATCTGGGTTAGAATCATGGTAGACCTCGCCGTATGCTGTGTACTGCATCTGCTTGACCATCTGCCCGTTACTGCTAAAGATAGCCAGCGGAGTGCCTACATTGTCAGAGGCGATGTAATATTCCTCCCCACCGCTGACCTCCATAGCAAACAGATGACCCTGTAGGTCATAATAGAAGGAGGTGATTTCAGCTCTCGTGTGGTTGTACACATGGGTGACCCGAGTAGGGTAGTTCAAGTCTGCGTAGAAGTACTGTTGATGCTCGCCTTCACTAGTTCTTCGGGAGACACGGCGACCGAGACCATCGTAACGATAACGAACACTCCAACCTCCTGCTGTGCGGCTGTAGGCTCGCTCAAGAAGACCTTTGGAGTTGTACTCAAATATATCCGAGCCCCTCTGCATGAGCACACCATCCTCATCGAGTTGATACTGCATGTCACCCAACCTCGTAATTCGGTCTCGAAGATCATATCGTAGTGGTAGCAAACGGGCACTGTTACCTGGGTTGAGCAAATGAAGATTGCCATTTAGGTCATAACTGTAGCGCCATGTAGACCAATCATCAACCTTGACCCCCACAAGTTGTCCATCACCATCATATTCATAGCGGTACTGTGTGGTATTGGCATAGGGGCCAATCTTTAATTCACGTTTGATAACTCTACCCATGCTGTCATACTGCACTGTCATCCAATACATCAATGAGCGAAAGATCTCATATTGCACTTCCTTGATGCGACCATGTGCATCAAAATGCTTACTGAGTGTCATCACAGCTGTGGTGATGATTTGGTTGATGTCATAGTATATGATGCCAAACTTGCCAAAGTGTTCAACCTTGCCAGAGATCTCATCATAGCGGTACAGGTCCACAGGAAGTGGGGTTTCTCCTATTACCGGCTTTATGCTAGCCACCCTGAAGCTGTTGTCATGATAGGTGTAGTCGAATCGAGCGTTAACCATTCCTTCTTCGGAGAAGCGGTACATCTGCTTGTCCACTAGAGGACCCAGTTTGCGATAGCGAATGGTGCATGAAAAGCCTCCACTTTGCAGGTTGACCATTTTGAGGACTCCTGTTGTCTCATCATAGCCAAAGGTGACTGCAGTGGCATCGTACAACACCTCAGAGAGTTTTCCCAGCTTCCCGTACTTGTAGAGTACACGTCGTCCCGTTCCAAGGTAGAACATTGCACATGGACGTCCATCCTCGCTAAAATCATGGATAACGGTGGCATTGCTTTCAGGGGGGTTGTAGGTGTTGCGAATGTAGCCGACAGACACATGGGTGGCCATTGTGTGTCGAGCCATGCTGGGCATTGTGATCGCAGTGAGTCGGCCTGCTGTATCAAAATCAAAGACGTACTGCTTTTGACTTTGCTGGAGCAGCAACACCATGGACTGCAGAGGGAGAGAAAGAACAAATGTGAACAAAATGAGTACACACGTAAATTCTAGTGGAAAATAATTCAACTTACTTTGTCCACATAGCTGAAGCTCCATATTTTGCCATCGACAAAGGTTCTTGACAGGATCCGTCCAAAAGTGTCAAACTCGCTCTTCTCACTCATGCTGCCCCTCTGCAAGCCCACTAGTCGGCCGGTGGGTGAGTAAGACACATTGACCAGGGCTAAGCTGCTGCTAGGGAGCCAGGTGGCTGGTCGGCCCTGGGCATCATAGATAATGCGCAGAGTGAACTTTCGGTGGTCATCGTAGATCTTCTCGGTTCTAGTGTTGCGGTCATAGTCAATGGACAGAAGGTTTCTGCTGTGGACCTGCAGGGCAAGGTTATTTCAAGTTACAAACTCCAGTTTTAAACTTCTTAAGGCTATCTGCACACTCAATGCTTTTTAATATCATTGCTTCTCAGATTGTACAAATATGTTTCTAGATATAAGCCATATCATGCTGTGGGATCTTAAGGGGGGCAGAGTGCATGGAGCACGTAGCAGAGACTTTGAAGGGCTCACAGTAAAGTCTGGGAACCCCAAGACCCTGCAAGATGTAATTTTTATATTTACTTGGGGTGCCCAGGAAAGAAAACTTTATTGGGCTCAGAATTACTAACAAAGACCTGCTGTCTTTGCTAGTAATTCTGGGCCCAATGCAGTTGTCGTTCCTGGGCACCCTAAGTAAATATATTGCAGCAAGGACAAAAGTTACAGACAACCCATCTCTTTCTAACAGTTATTGTCACTTTAAGTGTATTTTCAGTTTCTGGTTTATATTGATTCATGATTTGAAAGTTGGTGTAAAAGGAGCCACACTACAGAATTGAGCTTGAAGTGACACTGATTGGCTGTTGGAAAGACTACAGACTTTTTCTTAAGATCAAATCTTCTTTTAGGATTGTCAAAATTCTACAGTGTGCACCTAACTTTACATAATCTCAAATTATTTGTACATTTAAATTATTCAATTAGCCAGATTTAAACTGCTAACTGTTATTACAATATAACATTATAACTTCTGTAAAGTGGCTTTCAAACAATGTGCATTTAGAAAAGTGCTATCCTTAATAAAACTGCCGACTTGTCGATTAGCTTCAGTGGTAGAAAAGAAAAGCTTACGCGCAGCTTCCTGCCAAACACTGTGACCTTGCCCTTGGTCAGCTCTTTTCTCATGCGCCACTCAATGGAGTTGAGTCCGCTGTCAGTGGGCAGACTGATGTTGCGCCTCCCGATGGTTGGGCTTACAGATCCTGCAATGATGTGTGGTTCCGTGTGAAAGCTGATGCCCATCCCATTAGCATAGGACACTCGCAGTGTGCCATTGTGGTACAACTGATAGCTATTGCGCACTTGGTCTGTAAAAAGACAAGGAGAAAAAATAAGCAAATGAGGATGAAAGTTATACTCTTTAAACAATAAGTTATAAATCATTTATCCTGGCTGCAATAATTGAATGACTTCTAGTTTAATATATTTTAAAATGTATTTCTTGGGACGTCAAAGCTGAATTTCAGCAGCATTACTTCAGTCTTCAATATCATGCGATGCTTCAAAAAGTTTTATAATAAAGTTTGTTCAAGAAACATTTCAGATTCAGAATTGAAAGAAAAGTGAATAATTTGAGCAATAGATCTGTTAAACAAATAACAGCAATTATTTAAGATTGAAATCTTTTGTAATGTGCTAAGACACTACTCAAATTGTCACTTTCTCTGGATGAACAATTTTATTAATTTGAATTATTAATTTTAAAATAAAATTTAGGTTTTATTCTGTCCACAACTGATATTTATTCCAAATTTAAAATAATATTTCTGTCATTTAAATTTTTTTACATTTTTTTTGCATTAAGTAAAACATTTGATGTTTATATTTATTTTCAGACAACACAATTACAGTCTTTTAATTTTAAGAAATCAATATTTATGCAAGAATCCTGATTTTATTTTTTTCAATGACAACAATAATAAAAAAAAGAGTTCTAAGGGCTCAATTTTAACAATCTAGGGCAAAGTCTAAAGTGCATTACGCAAAAACATTAAGGGCGTGTCTAAATGCACTTTTGCTATTTTAAAGACGAAAAAATATGCTCTGCGCCTAACAGGGTTGTACTTATTCTCTTAATGAGTTATGGGTGTGTTTTGAGCATAACTTGCATTAAACCAATTAGAATGTCATCTCTGTTCCCTTTTAAGAGTCAGCTGCGTCGCGCCATGGCACATTTGCTATTTACATGGTGGACTGTGGAAAAACTGAACGCTTCACTAGCAAGAAAACAGTTAACAGACCATCTGCAGTGCAAGGATAAGTAACGAGCCTCCTCCATTAGGCCTCTGTCCTTTGCTGTACATCTACTCTTTACTCCTTTATGTTTGTGTATAAGGAAATTGTGTTGTACACATTCCACTGAAGACATCCATTAGCCTACACATTTCATTTAGTTTAAGCACAAAGAGTTGTTTAAAACAATTTCTAAATTCAGTTCTAATTTCCAGCAAATGAACAAATTAACAATAATAACGAAGTGTGGAGTTATATCCAAACACACGTCCTATTCTTATGCCCTATACAGCGATGCATACGTCTTCAAATTCCGACAGGTGGACAAATCTAAATTAGCTTTTATTAAAACAAATATAAATATGCATATAATAAATAATACTGCTAATAATAATAACATTATACAAATGCAAACGGTCGTGAACAAACTGAATAAAGCCTCTTGAGGTGAAGAAGGTATGGAGGTGGTGGTTTTTATATTTATGTAGAAAATAATATTTTTTAAATTTTTTAATCTTTTAATTTTTTCATATGTAAAGATATTTGTGCATTGTTTTACATCCTGTGTGTATTAAGCAATGTGTAAGCGTTTGGAACTGCAAAGGCACATAACTAACGTGCTCTGCGCTGGATTTAGGTCTAAAGCTTTCAGTTGGTCCATTTCCTCAAAATAGCACACTTGCCAACAATAGGCCTTAACACACCTCCTTTTTACACTGACACACCCATGAGTCCACAAAGTAGCGCAAATGGATTTGCTTTTTAAACAACGTGGTGCAAAACGTGAAAAATACGGTTGCACTGGTCTGAAAATGGCAACAAATTGCACCAAACTTGTCTTGCACCTTATTGCGCCAGGTGTATGATAGGACCCGTAATGATTATATGACAATATTTTTATTCTTTATTTATTTGTATTTCTAATATTTAGTTATAGTTCAAGTGGTCTCATAACTGTATTTCTGCATTGTTTGATGGCATTTATATACTCTAATTAATATTTAAAATATTATAAATTTAAGTATTAAGTCAACTTATTATAAAGCGTTTCCAAAGATTTATTCAATTGAGGATGAAGCATTAGGTCTGATCTGACAGTCTATTGTGCATCAGGGGAAGCGCAGCACTGCGGGGAGGATGTGTGTAATGCGGCTTTTGGCTATAAAGAAGATTTAGCTTCGGCTAAAAGCAGCACAAACATCTTCACTTCCATTTACAAGGTATAATTGGATCAGACGCTGCTTTCTACAGATATGTACCTGGGAAACACAATCATGCACATTTTCAAAGTCATAAAATAAATAAATAAATAAAATCTAACTGCATTTTGGTCAACTCCTAACAAGCAGAGGGCACCCAAAGGATTGGTTTTCCATGTAATTTGTCTCAAATTAACAGCAAAAGTGAACTCCTTACAGGAAGTAACAAGTATGTTGCACGAGCGAATCCATCATCAACACATAATCCACTGGATATAAAGAGAGGAGTTTAAGCCTTCAAGCTTTTGCCTCCACAAAGAACCCCTAAAGGCAGCCTATGGTAAATAGTAAAATGGTGATTTCTCTGCTCTGCTGGACGCCGCACATTCAAACAATGTGGCCTCCCAGTGGGAAGAAAAAAAAGAAACATCAGTCTACTTTCCTGCTGCATGTTTGGATCTTAATGGATGTGATTTACAGAACGGGGGGCATCAGCATGAGATCTGGACTGAGCTTTGCTCTTTGTGTGTTGTGGTTGTGTGTTTTTACCTTGAACCACAGTATAAGACGCCTCGACGGATGAAAGATTGGTGACGACGGTGACATCATCATCTCGGTTTGAGCTCTCCATGTCGATGTTGATAGATTCCTCCATCTCACGGCGCAGGCTGGTCACCACACCGGTTGGATACGTCACGTTGGTCAGACGACCCTCACTGTCATAGCTGGGAAGAAGAAAGACAAAACAAAACCCCACTGCGTATTCAGAAATGATTAGTTATTAGGCTCACATGGTATCTGTGCACACAGATTTTTAGCTCATCATTGAGTCTATTTATTTACTTCTGTAAATTTATATTTATTGAGTTTTTTAATTAGTTTCAATAATATTATTGACTGATATGAAC
This sequence comes from Danio tinwini, assembly GCA_903798205.1. Lineage (NCBI taxonomy): Eukaryota > Metazoa > Chordata > Actinopteri > Cypriniformes > Danionidae > Danio > Danio tinwini. The sequence continues at coordinate 1,295,033 of CAIGQZ010032756.1, forward strand.
ATTTTCAAATAATTTATTTAGTTTGTAAAGTAATCTTATATAAGAGACTCGCTTTGTTTACTAAATAAGTGGATCTAATTGAATTTGCATTATAAACATTAAATACAAGTTAAAAAGCTATTATTTTTTTATTTCATATATTATACTCCCAAAATCGTTCTGCATAAATCCACAGATTTTTTTTACAAAATTCTCAGCAGAAATAGCAAAAAATGTCCACTGATTCTGTCTGGCCCTAGTAGTTACATGTATTAATAATAAATAGTTTTTGCTGTTGTTATTATTTAAAATGTTTGAAATGTTTTACATTCAGTGCTATTTTCTGGAAAATGTATACACTATTAAATATTTATACTTTTTTTTGTTTTAGATTTGTTTTATGTATCATTGTTGAACAAAACAAAAACTATGCTTTAATCAAACATCTAGAATGTTTTAAACCACCTGTTTAATAATAGAAATTAGAACTGCAATATATTGAAAAAATCTGATATTTTATCTTTCTGCGATACATATGAAAACAATTTCACATAATAGTTTGAATAATGTTTTTTTTTTTGCTTTGTCTTGTTTCTGGTTCAAATATTTGAAAATTCTTCAATCACGTAAAAATTTTGTTCTTTAGAAAAATTAAGTCAAAATTAAGTTTTATTTTTCTCAAAACAAGCTAAATGATCTGCCAGTGGGGTAAGTAAAATAATCTTGTTTTCGCTTTGAAATGTAGATATTTAGACTAGAAAAAGTTTAAGTAAGAATCACTTGATTACAAAAAGTTGTTTTGCTTAAAACTTATATATTCCGTATAAATAAAGTAATTAAATACGATTCTCTGGCTCCTGCTTAAATATAATTCAGACTCAACATTGCATAACTTGCGATGCTGATGTGCATATTGCGATATTGATGCTGAAATGATATATTGTGCAGCCCTACTAGAAACTGTATTGTCATAAATTAGACACAGAAACAGAAAAAACTAATTTTTTTTTGGTAAAATTTAAGTCCACACACAGTATTTAAGTAAATAATTCCTTAAGGAATTGGACTGAAAAGAGTGTCTATAATTTTCATAAAACAGCAGATTTGAAATTTAAGAATAACAGCAATAATTATATAATATTAGAAATATTACTAACTCACTAAAGAGCTTACACAAGGTGATGGATGAGTCATTACTAAAAAAAAAAAAAAAAAAGATGTTATCCAGGATTATTTCAATTACTGACAGTAATGCTTGTAGTTCTGTAGTGTAGAAGATGGGAGCAGTTCTAGCATACAGACACCAGATGGCAGCAGGTCAAAAGCTTTGTTTTGAAAATCCTCTACTCAGTCCGAAGATGAAGGTGCCAGTGCTCACCAATAATAACCAGTGTTTAGAACTGTAACACAGCCTAAACCTCAATGAAATTACCTTGATTCAAAAATTTACTAAACTCCAAGATCTGCACCAGTATTGCACTCATTTCAGCACCATTTCAGTACAAATTCCCACATTATATGTAGCCTACTGTCCTACTTAAAAAAATAAAAATAACACTAAATGTTGTGAAATGTCATTAAGTCTTTTTATGATAAAATCAATGACTTATTATAGTGTATTAACATTGCCCTACAAACTATTTCTGCCTACAAAAAAAGAATATAAAAATAATTAGGGCTGGGCGATTTGGCCTAAAATCAAAATCTCGATTTGTTGAACATTTTAACTCTATTACGATTAATGAACATTTTTATTATTATTATTTATTTTTTTTTGCGCTCAGTTCCCTGACAGGTTTTGTACAGTAAATATGCTTACATATTACAATTGAAAGATTTTTGAATAAAGGGTGCATAAAGCTTCCAATCATTGTCAATGTAGTGCAAAGTAAGGCTCAAGAATAGGTCCATCGTCCTACTTGACCAGATATCAGATGTGAAATATAAATTCATCTTAGCCTTTAACAGAGCGGGGTCACGTGAATCCACAGGGACAGTAAACGAAAAAATCATCCTTGAAAAATGTGGTCTCTTATAGGTTCTGAATGACGGTTTTGATTACTTTTCATTAATCACTCAGCCTTAAAAAGAGTTTAAATTAAATGGCCATAATGAATTGACATCGAGATGCAATTTAATCAGTCTGACCACCAGAGAACAATGCTAACACATTGAGTCTGTTCTCTTTTGAATACTTCCAGAAATTTGTACTGTACATTTAGCTTAAAGCTGAATAAAAAAACAGAACATTCTCTTACCAGACCTAATCCAAACACACATCTACAGGTTTCGGCATAATTTGCGCTCTATATTGATTCGTTTTGCATTCATTTGTAAATTGCTATGCAAAATTTAATTGAAAGATCAGGAAAAGCCCATACGATCAGGAAAGTGGACAAAAGAGTCATATTAAAACACCATATGAAGCATGGGAATGTGTCTTCATTGTCTACTTGTGATCTGATCAACCCAAAAGAATCTTAATGCAAGCGTAAACGGGGCCAAAGAGATTTTAATGCCCATATCCAACCACATAGCACAAATAGTATAGTATAGTAGATTTTAAAAAGTCATAAATTGCTCATAAAATTTCCCCTAACTTGCCTGCTTTTCACATTCATCATACTTACTTGTAGAAGTTTGTCCATCCAGTCTCATCTGATTTGGAGGCAAGAAGTTCTGTGTTAGCATCATAACTGAGCTGTGCCACCTCCTGGCTGAGAGCGGACACTGAACGTAGGTTGCCGGCTGGGTCCATTCCCAGTGTTACCACCTGGTTCTCTGGCAGCAGCACCAGCCTGATCGAGCCAGACGCCTCCCTCCGCACCCGGAGTGTGTTGTTCGAGGCATCTGTAACAGCCGCCAACTCTCCGTCCAACCCGTAGGTAAAGTTATAGAGGGGCAAGCCTGTAATGAGGCTAATCGTTTGCCTGTGAAGGCCATCTGCACTAAAAACATACAGTTCCTGTTCCAGAGATGAACCCACTTCATATTGTCCACTTGCTGTGGCGTTGGGACGGTTGCCTCGGACTGAACGAACGCGGATGTTGTTCAGGTCAGCGATGTACAGGGTGCCGTCAGGTGACACGGCCAGTGAGGTGGGACAATTGAGAAAGGCATCTGCAGCGTAGCCTTCATCTCCTGAAAAGCAGTTGCAGTTGACATCGTTCTTGCAGTCACATTCGGAAGTGGCACCAGCTACCAGAGAGATCTCGCCACTGGTGCTAACCTGCCGGATGCGGTTGATGCGCTTCTCATCGGTCTCAGCAATGTAGAGCACACCTGTGTGGGAGATGGCGATGGCTGTGGCGCTCTCCAACGCAGAATGGATTGCAAGTTTGCTGAGCGAGTAATCAATGCCAGGGACCTGGCAGTGCATGGGCCGTCCCGCAATAATGCTGACCTGGTGGTTCTCAGAGATGCGCAGGATGACGTTGTTCTCCAGCACATACAGAGAGTTGTCCATTGGGTTGATGGCCAGGTCTGTGGGCCACTCCAGACGTACCTAAAACATTAAAAATATGTTTTTTTTTAGCTTTGTCTATCTTTGGTTTCCTGTAAATCCATTGATCAAGACCATTGCTGAGCATTTTCTCTTTAAAACTACAGTGTAGTCTCAAAAATACCTTTAAAACCACATATTTCCTACTGACACAAACATGTAACCCAGGGGTGTCCAAACCTATCAGTGTCCTGCATAGTTTAGTTCCAACCGCAATTAAACACACCTGAACCAGCTATTCAAGCTCTTTCTAGGTATACTACAAACTTCCAGGCAGATGTGTTGAAGGAAGTTGGAGCTAAACTATGCAGGACATCTGCCCTCCAGGACTGAGTTTGGACACCACTGATGTAACCAATCCCATCAACTGGCTTTTCAATTTATATCCACTGCGATTTAGTATTTTCAATGTCTGATGGAAACATGGTTTAACATTAACCACACATTATAGGCTGTTTCATAACATAGTAAAAAGTCTTATAATATCAATTAGTAAACGTCTTAACTCAATTACTGTGCCTAGATGTAGAAAGTGATGCATAAAATGCTTTACTCTACTGATATAATGAGTGTTACATGACCCTAAAAACTGCTGTTTCATTTCTTCTGAATCATCTTTAGTTTCTGGTTCAAGCATATGACTGAATGAATAGCTTAATAGATACATGTATATTAATGAAGTGAAAGTTTAGTTATTTACAAATCCATTTTAAGAAAAGGTCACACTTTATTTTGATGGTCTGTTTGCTGAATTTTTGTTACATCCAACATCTACATGCCAACAAATTCTCATTTGATTATAAGTAGACTGTTAGGTTGGGGTTAGGGTAAGTGTAAGTCTGTTGAAGTAGCAGTATCAACGGATATTAAGCAGACAGTCTACTAATGCTCAAATGGACCATCAAAATAAAGTGTTGCCCAAGAAAAACTGGGGACACTACTAACTGGGGGAATTGTGAAATCTCAAAAAACTGCTTAGACAATATATTTCAAATCTGCAATAAAATAATGGACTGAATCGCCTCATAAATGTTGTTCTTTACTCATCACCTTAACATTTTAATAACACATCTATTCCAGGCTGGTACAGCCTATGTGCATGTGTATGCACTTTAATGTAAAAGTTACAAGTTGCATCAGGACCTGGGGCTTCTAATGGCAAATGAAATAACACAATGATGAATCCCAATTCATGTATACTAATGCGCTATTCAATTCTGTTGAAGGGATAGTTAACCCCAAAATGAAAATGAGTGAGTCCCCATGAGTGACACGGGAAAAACAGCCGCGGGTCAGTCTATAGGTGCATAATACTCGGTTATCAGGTAATCCGTAATAGAATAAATACAATAAACTAGCACCACAGGCACACTTGTGTCTGGATCCACAAGTATCGCTTTAACAGCCGAGAGGAAAGGAAAATTTACCTCACATGCCAACGGGTCAAATGCACAAAGAGTGTGTGTGTGGGGGAGAGAGAGAGAGAGAGAGAGATGAAGTTTTACAGCATTTCTCCCTAGTAGTGAAATAGTGGCTCCTGCTGTGTTGTGTGTGGAGTGTCCTATTTACTTACCTTCGCCATAGTATTCTACCGCGACATCGCGCATAGGGGATAAATGACGTCAGTGCGTAATAACCGGTTATATATCTATTACTGAGCCGATATCAAATTGTCCCCATCTGCATCGCGGTGCACCGAAAAAACAATTAATTTTGACACCCCTTCGGCCAAATCATGAGTTTCTTCTTCTGTTAAACTTCTGTTTTCGGTGAACTAAATTGTGCAGGTAGTGTGGTTACTTATTTAATTCATTTCATGATTATTTAATAGAATGAATAAGAAGTAAAATCAAAAATAAAGTTGGACCACTTACATGCACTACAGCTTTAATTACACAATGTAGAGAACAGAGGGGCTTCAGGTCTCAGTGGTGTAGGCCAAAATTATATTCTATGGTTCATACACTAGAGAGCTGAGTGCATTTTGTGTAATTGCATAATGTATAGTGGGCCATTTCTGATTTTTAAAAGCATAAACAAATCATTTATATGCAAATAACGTCACCCTTTATTTTGATGGTCCGTTTGTTGGATTTAAGTTACAGTGCATCTACATGCCAACTAATTCTCATTAGATTATAAGTAGACTGTTAGGTTGGGGTTAGGGTTAGTGTAAGTTGACATGTACTTGCCAAGTTTCCTATAGTCAGTTGAATGTCTGTTGTTTTTTCAAAAACATTTTGAAATATGAGTTTTAAGGAATAAATTCAACCTCAAAAACAAAGGGTACATTAAGCACAAAAAAGTCATTTAACAATGCTACTGGTCCTGCTTGAATTACTAATTTCTCACAGTAGACTTTTCAAAAATGTGTTTCTGTTTCCTGATTTCTCCAGTGGAATCTGAAAATTCTGTTTCCAGAATGTATCACAGTGTTAGACAAATGATGACAGTGGCTTGATTGATAATGCAGTTCCATTGTTTGTCACTGTCAATGTCAAAGTTGATACCCAGAGAGACATTCTGACAAGCAAATATTGGCTAGTGCTAGCTCAAACATGTAAAGATGAAACATAAAGAACAAAGCATTGCAATTCGATCTAAAATTAACAATTTTAAACACTTAAATGTGTTTAATGTGAAATGTATTTGACAGCTTTTCTAAATGCTTCATGCAGACTGTTTCATCTTTAAATGAATTTAAAGTCACTTAATTAGCTAAACAGTTTTTACTGTTCACTTTGTTTATATTGCGCAATTTTTACTTATCCATAAGTAAACTTATCCATGTACATATCTACATAAAACTTTAATTATATTCTTGTTTAAAAGTTTTAGCAAAGCACATATATTATACTTGCTGTTTTAAACTTAAAATACTCTTGTACACAACTTCCATTCTAATTTCATAAACTTAAAAAAAATAATAATAACTGTTAGATAAAAGGGTTTATACGCAAATTTAATATTTTCCCTTTCTTGGCTGCCTTACTAACCAAAACAATGGATAATAAAGCTCCATATTAATTTTGACTAGTCTGTTAAATATGGCATAAAAACATAAAGGATTTGAGATAGGCACATTGCTCCTGATTTCAACAACAGTTCTTATTTCCACAGGCTGCAGCATATTTTGTGGACCAGGAGCTTAAGTAATAGTGCGAGAGAGTTGAGGAAGGTAATAATAACCTGGCTGACGTCCATACTGGAGTCACAGCTGAGAGGTCTGACTGCAGTCAGGTCATTGGTCTTTATCAGAGTGGAGATAATGCCATTCTGATCCACTTTTCGTATCATTGTGGCATCCACAAAGTACATCAGGCCATTCTTATCCAGCGCGACACCTGCAAGAAAAAGCAGACAGTGAATAAAAACGTAATACTTGTGCATGACAGAACTTGTATAAGACATGATAAAAAAATTATTCAAAAATATAGGAAACATTCACCTGGTAGCTAGTAAAAGGAAAGTTGAGACATAATAATTACATATAAAGATTAAAACTTTAATAATCATGCTAATTTTCTTCTTAAAGGGCACCTATGGTGAAAAATCTACTTTTCAAGCTGTTTGGACAGACATATGTGTAGGTATAGTGTATAGACTGTCATATTGGGGTGATATAAACACACCCAGTGTTTTTTTTTCAATTTAACAACATAAAAACGGTGGACCAATTAGAGCTGTTTTGAGATCGACCGCAACTTTACGTAGGAGTGCGGTCCCCCCGCCCACCAATATTGATTGACAGTTGTGCATTACCATCTCCTCAGTATGTTGTTTCACATCCGCCATTTTCAGCGTGTGAGTCAAAGCGACGTCACCAAAGAAACACCCTTACTCTATTTTTAGATGTAAGGCTCATTGGGCTCAACATTCACCACGTTAGCGCTCTCCTCCACGCCAGTGTTTGTGAGTTTTGGTGGGTTTGCATACATGTGTACTTTTCATTGTGTCTTCCTTAAACTTCAGCGGTTTGCATTTCCCGCGGTCACAGAAGCTCCGTCATCTTAACTAGGTGCAGCTGGAAAGTGCGAGTGCGCTGACTCACGTGCTCGTCCCTCCATTAGAAATAACGAACTAACGACGCGCAGCGCCATGCATTTCGCGTTGTTGCGGGTGAAAGTGACGACCGTGGGGTTTGCTCACTATTCTGCCGCCTAGGTCGCCTCTATGGACGCGCTGGCCCTGCTCAGGACACTGTTCATATTTCTGCCGCGCCACAGAGCGTTATCTGAATAGTTTCATTTTAAATAACATGCGAATGTGCACGTCTGGTGTGCCGCGTCGTGGCTCTGAGCTACGCATTCGGTGTATGACGCTGTGGCGAGGGGGCGTGGCCGAGAGCCGTGGGAGCGAAACGAGGCCCGCCACAGATGAGATGCACCTGTGGCGCGCACCTGCCTTCAATCCCACGGAAGGAGCTCTGGACTATAAGAGGAGGAACGATGGCAGAGGACAGAGAGAGAGGACCGGGCCCGGACATGTTTTACTTTTGCTTTCAGTTTGACGGCAGTCTCCGTGAGGAGCTGCCGTCCTTTTGTTTTGATTTAGACGGCAGTCTCCGTGAGGAGCTGCCGTCCCCTTTTATTAATAAATATTTATTTAAAGTTCGTCGGTTCTCCGCCTCCTTCTTCCCGTAACTTCATTACAGTGGTGCCGAAAACCCGGGAGAAGGAGGGACACGTCGTCCAGTTGCCCTCGCCGCTGAGGAGGAGGGCGAGTGTTCGGGAGTTAACCCGAGTGGGGGAGAAACCCGTTCGTCTGCCAGAGTGCCGGGGCGGCCTGAGGCTGGCGAGGAAGGATCTGCCTGCTGCCGTCTCCCAGCATGGGGAGGAGCAGGGGACGCGGGGCTCCCCACCGGATGGGAAAGAGCTGAAGGGAGCCATCCCAGAAAGCCCGGGGGGAGTCGCCGCGATCCGCCATGATGCCGAAGCCTGCGTCCTCCACCGAAGCGGGAGCGGAGCAGGAGACCAGAAATGCCGCCAGCCAGTCAGGAGAACCGCCGCCGGACACCAGAAGACGGACGGGTGGATAGATTCCTCCACAGGGCTCCCAGCATGTCGTCACTTCTCTCAGTTGGTTGAGGACCGAGTGGCAGCGTGTCTGGAGAACCGAACCCCAATTATTTTTTTTTCCTCTCTCCCCTCTCTGTCTACTGTCTTTCCTCCTTTTTTCTCCATCTCCTTTTCTCTCGGCCCGTCTCATATAGGTCTCGCGGGTGCTGTGGCGCCAAATCCCCCCCCCCCGGAGTATGCACAGCCACGGGGTGCCCCCGGCCTGTGAGGGGAGATGGGGGTATGTGGCGAGGGGGCGTGGCCGAGAGCCGTGGGAGCGAAACGAGGCCCGCCACAGATGAGATACACCTGTGGCGCGCACCTGCCTTCAATCCCACGGAAGGAGCTCTGGA
>CAIGQZ010032756.1:1324280-1349549 GCA_903798205.1 Danio tinwini
ATGATATGTGTGTGTGTGTGTGTGTGTGTGTGTGTGTGTGTGTGTGTACACATGTGCGGTCCTTTACTGATAGCCGTGTGTGTGGATCTTTTTGCAAAATGCAACGAGAAGTCCTACATGGCATTAATAGTTTGATTGTGGTGTTTACTTCAATAATGCCACTAATATATGCATACTCCATGTCTTAATTCGTTCAGTTATGACTTTAGTCAGATTAAGGTCATCAAAATTATTTTTTTCGCTGTTTACATGATAGACTCTTAATCAGAGTATTGTCTTAATAGTATTAAAATCATATTAAAGTATTGTCGCCCATGTAAACATACTTAATGTTCGACTCAACCACACTGTCTCTGCAAACCTGGATTTGCGAAGCAGCATTTACTGTACGTACATCAAAACGAAGTATGCTTTGGATCATGCTTATTGACAGTGGAAGATGATTTACAGTTAGGCGTGTCAGGAATCCAACCACAGATTAGCATGTTGTCCTCACAGAAGGCTCAGCCATCACACTGAATCAGGTAAGCTGTATATTTATATTTCAATGTAATAAATGCTACACACTTTTAATGCAGCAAGTAATAAGTGAATGATCTTTGGGGGGGAGGGGGGATGCGAGTGAAATTGGACAAACTGGGGGGATGTGTGTCCTAAAAGTTTGAAAACCCCTGTGTTAGATTACAGAAATGCGTCATACTTGATAAGTGGATCCCACCAGTTTTACCTGAGCTCCAGTACAGCTGTGGTATTGAGGGACGGATAGACTCTCCGCACAAAGTTAAGGTCACCCACATACAGGTTGCCCTCTCCATCACAGGCTACAGCCATCGGCGCCAGCAGCTTGTTGCCCTCTGCCATCCCACTGCAGCTTGGGCATGAGATGCTGCGTCTACGGCCATTACCCATAATGCTGTTGATGATGGGCGGCTGTTGCTGAGAGAGGAAGATGTTTTCACCGCTGCCCTTATGAAGGATTCCTGTGTGAAATAAATCAAACACTGTCACTAAACGCAATTGAGTGAGATTTCAAACATGACATATTTCTAATGGTCTTTACACGCAGAAATGTGATGCTTAAATTAAAGCATCAATTTCTACGCTGTGACATATTTATTGCATTTCCTGATCAATAGCGTGAAACCAGCAGTCATTAAAGACCTCATAATCATCAATAACGACCAAAAAAAATGAGCTGGTCCCTCAAACACACCGAATTTCACCCTAATACTGTGATAAAATTATAAGCAATGATGAATGTGTGTAAAACGAGCAACATTAAGCAGGAAGCGTGTGTTATTTTATAGTCCACTGGCATGCTCAATATCTCTGTGTCCTTATTTGACTTCCCACTAGATGAGCTCCAATCACAATAAATGTTATTTTTATTCTTTTCTCTTTAAAAAATATCCTAAAAGGAGGAACTAAGCCTTTGGAAGGCCAAACTTGGTTTCTGCAACAGCCTGCAGATAAAACAGGTGGGGGAACCACACAGTAACATCTGTACTATAATAGTGCTTAAAACCAACACATTTCACACAGAGCGAGTCAGTAAAAGACTTTTCTTTTCTTGAGGCTGTTAGACCATCGGCTGCAGGTATTTGTAGATATATATAAAGGTATTTCACAAAAACAATGTGTTTTACAGGAAATACAGCTCAGTGTTTTTAGTGATCATGGAAAGTTGCTTGTAATTTTAAGTTTCCTTCTAATTCACAGATTAACAGTTCTAGTGCAGTCAGTTCTAGTGCAGTCAGCAGTTTAGCTTTATCCCTAATGCAGTCAGGCTTTATCCCTAATCAAACACCCTTTGTAAAATCTACCTTCAGAGTCTTTAGTATTACTTGGAAATAGTTTTATTAGGGAATTAAAATGTGTATGATTTTTCTACAGTTGAAGTCAGATATATTAGCCCCCCTTAAATATCACCCCCCCCCCTCTCTTGTTTATTTTTTCTATTGTTTTTATTTTTTCTGTTTAATAGAGAGAAGATTTTTTCCAACACATTTCTAAACATAATAGTTTTAATAACTCATCTCTAATAACTGATTTATTTTATCTTTGCCATGATGACAGTAAATAATATTTAAATAGATATTTTTCAAGACACTTCTATACAGCTTAAAGTGACATTTAAAAGCTTAACTAGGTTAATTAGGTTAACTAGGCAGGTTAGGGTAATTTAGCAAATTATTGTACAATGATGGTTTGTTCTGTAGACAATCATAAAATGATATCGCTTGAACGGGCTAATAATTATAATTAATTAATTTTAAAATGTTTTTTTTTTTTTTATTAAAAGCTGCTTTTATTCTAGCTAGAATAAAACAAATAAGACTTTCTCCAGAAGAAAAAATATTATCAGACATACTGTGAAAATTTCCTTGCTCTGTTAAACATCATTTGGGAAATATAAAAAATCAAATCAAAGAGGTGCTAATAATTCTGACTTCAACTTTATATTTTATATATATAAATATATTTTATATATTTATGTCCCTATTCTAATTTCTTGCATAAAAGAAGTGTAGTTTATTTTAATAACGCATGTATGAAGTTTCTAGTTCACAAATACATATTGTAGCTGTGTTAGTTTGTGTATTTATGTATTGATTTTGTGTATTTGTATTATTTGGACTACTTGATAACTTGACAAAGTCACATCAAGTGAATAAAAAATCTGTAAATGAGACTTTTTTATTATTGTATTTTTATTATTTAACTATGTGTAACATATTAGTAATTTTTAACATTCTATTAATCATGAACCGCATATTTCTTTTCAACATTACAAAATGGTTAAATATTATGATGGCTGTCAGACAGATAAAAAGTGTCATTGTGTTCTGATCAGCATTTAATAAGAATGATACAGCATTAATGTAAATTTGGAAATTTTAACATTATTATTATATCCGTTTGCATTATTGAACTGCTTTGCAGCTGACTGAAACCCCAAATGCCAAAGTAAAAGCTAAGAAAAAACTATTTGGCCATTATTATGCAAAGCTATGATTGTCATGTACAGTACATCCTGTCATAGAAGCACACGCTGCGTTCCAATTCATATACTATCCATCCTAAATAGTATTTGAACATAGAATTAGTATGTCACAAATGGTAGTATGTTGAAAAGAGCATGCCAAAAGTGTAGAACTGTCCATACTCTAACCGCTGACATTGCATGTTAGACGTGAATTCGATTAGAACTACAAACACGAGTGAAAACTGTAAATAAACTACAAACATGATGGACGAGCGAGAACAACGGTCAAGTAGACAAGCATTCGGTAAAGATGCTTGTATGACTGTTAATTCATATCTAGCCAACTGGAAAATATTGAAATGGCGCTTTCTGTTATATTTCATCTGCCACAACAATACTGAACTTATATAAAGACATGTTTGGACATTAAGGTCTAAATGCATAATTATCCAAAGACCTGAGGAGATTTCTCTGCATGAAAGACTCGTGTATGGGAGATTAACCTGCTGCTGCTTTAGGATATTAAATATGAAAGAAATGTTGATGATTTGACAGGGCTCATAACTAAGCAACACAATGATCTGTTAATAAGGTAGTACGTCCCAAAGCTTCCATACTCTTCTGTTACACCTTCACAAAGAAGTACACACTTTTAGAGCGTAGTGTAAGTATGCGAATTGGGACAGTATTGTGAACAGTATAGTATTGCGAGTTGTGTGATCAGTAGTAAATCTCCTCCTAAACCCAGAGGGCGCTCACACAAAAAAAATCAAATACCCAAAAAGAAGAAAGCAGAAAATAGCTTATATAAACAGAAGATTTAACTGCTTTAATTTATTGACATGATCACACAACTACAGTCATCTCACAGAAGGTTTTAATTTCAAACTCTTGACTGAACTTATCAAGTGAGTTTGAAGTAAGTACATGTTTTAATGTGATATTTTCACATGCTGGGTGTATTAACTGCTGCTCCACCTGAAAGCATGTGCTGGAGGTCTATTAGAGCTGACTTTATTGACACAATTCTTGTGAAAATCGCATTGCATTAATTTACCAGCCCAAGAAAACATTAAAGAGCCCCTATTATGGGTTTTTGATAATGACCTTCCATGTAGTGTGTATCACAGCTCTTAGTGAAGTGAAATATCCAGCTAAAGCTTAAATCTGAAAGTGGACAGTTTTTAAAACTCATAGTGGTTTAAATGAATCGTCTTCATAACGAGTCTTCAGCCATTTCGGCGTGACGTCATCGCGAAACATAATGGTTGCGTGTGCAGACCCGGCAAAATTCAAACCTGCGGTCCCGCCCACTAACACAGCAGCAAGACGCTCATGAAGACGCTGTGTTTACCTGGATATTGTTGGAAGTGTGAGGGAAAGGAGTCGTTCAGAAATCTGCACGTTTACAATGGGTGATCTATCACTACACAGCTCATGCATTAGTTTCTGCTTGACACCAGAGGTGCAGGCAAAATAAGGACAAAAAAATAGGTACACCGGTAGGCTGCTGAACGCTGGGCTTCGGGCTGTTGAGCAGCACTGAAAAGGCTTGCGAATGGAGAGCGGGAGCTCGCAGAGATAGCTTGTCAGAGGACAGAGGATTCTACAACCTCCCGGCTGGGAATGTGATCGTTTAGAAAAGCAGAGTACAGGTAAGCACTTAGAACATATAGCAGTTCACGGACGAGGTGCCACAGCAATGATTCCAAATAGAAATGATCTACATGTTACTAGTAACCACGTGTACTGTATCAGGTTAACTCTTTATATTCTCATATTACGTCTAATGCAACGTTGTAAACGTGACGCGTGCTGCTTTGTTTACAGATTTAAATGCTTTCGTGAGCTCGTTCCACTGCTGTTTGTCGTTGCTATGGCCACCGTTAGCTGATCCTGCACACGTGCAGCGGTCAAGGTTCAGAATAGTTTAGCTTTTGCTGCTGTGTGGATTAAAACTGAATGTGTGTCATACATGTGCTAGTGTTTAACTGCACTGCTTTGGGCGCTGAGGTGTCTAAATAACACTGTTGAGAAGCGGGTACTGTTTACTGTGGTGTTAGTAAGTTTACTTTGAATCATGTTTCGAGCGTCCGCTGCAATTCAATGTTGGCGACCCGAGGCCGCGGGCTTCATAAACTACGCTGGCCATATTACTGTCTCGCGCTGAACGCTGTCGACCAATGGCAACAGGCTGTCATCGGTCCAATCAGTGCAGATTAGCTTCGCGCTAAGCAAGGGTTTGGGAACAAATGAATCGCTGAACGATTCATATGGGAGTCGCTGGGACAGTTAGGTAAAAATAAATGCATATTATAAGACCATGAACGTGTTTTTTGACCTTGCATACATATCAGTATGTTGTTAGAGACCCATAAAACCGAAATATGACCCTTTTCAATGTGTAATAGGGGATCTTTAATAATTAGGTTCTAGTTTGGTACATATGTGCCTAATTGACTTGATTTAACTTCCTATAGATTAAAATTGCACATATTATCCAACTAATATAGACAATAACTAAATTACAGTACATTACTTTTCAGACATTTCACAACCAATCAACAAATAGTGACTGGCTAAGCACTGACAACAGATGACAAAGTATCTGCTGCCGTAGGTCAGCATCTGTCAGTGTGAGCTACCCTATAGAAATCCAATCCCACATTTAATGTATTTCTGTGACTGATCATTGTTGTCACTTGAGAGTCCCCCTACTCTTCCCAAATGAGTTTATTAACTTGTATATGAAAGGTGTTTTAGTATCGTACCGCTGCGGATGTTCAGCATGTGGTGTTTGTCCAGAGACCAGCTGCCCAAGTTTGAGGGGTTGAGCTCATATCCCTGCAGCACAGCTGTCCTTTTCTCCCACAGGAGCTGACCGGGACACGTCTCATACTCGTACCCCACAGATACTATAGAGAAATTGACAGATGAAAAGAGGGATAGGAAAGAAATGTGAAGAATGAAGGCAAAAATGACAGAGAGGGAAGACACTTAGAGGAAGAGCAAAACTGTGCTATCTTAATTAAACACTCCATCACCGAGCGGGGACATATCAATTCATTAGCTCACAGGAGGAACTTGCCGCTGGCATAGACTATAATGGATGAGAGACAGGCAGTCTCATTAAACTCCAAAACTATCTGTGTTTTGGAGCTCAATTTAAGAGAAGACGCGGGGGAACAGACAATGGCATCGACAAGAAACAAGATAACAGCTGAAATACACCTGTTTCCTGACATGACTCCATATCCCACTTACCCAAAGCCTCGGTCAAGCCATGGACCCTCTGCCTGTAGGCATCAGTCTTGTCCCAGATATAGGTATATGCCAGGTTAGGAGAGGCATGGAACCATTTCTGGAGGAGATGTCCCTCCACGGCCACCATCAGGTGCACTTTGGCCAGGCTGAGAGGCACTAGAGCTGGGGTCATAATCACTTTGAGCAGTGAAAGGTAGCCTGAGGTCCTGGAGCTCAAATAGCAGAGTTTCAGACTGGTGCCAGGGATCTCCACCTGCTCATGAAGGACCTAGACAGTGCAAAGAAGGGAAAAGTGGGTTAAACATGGGCAGCTAGTAAGAATGTGTAGAAAATACTTGGGCCTCAACAGGCTTAGTAGTGATTGAAGATAGAGTTTGAGGTCTTTAACATCACCCTGATTTTTACCACGTTTTCAGATTTTACCACATTCTCACCCTGTTTTTTACTTGTTTATTTTATTTTATTGTTTTTGTCTTGAAACCGTTCTTCACCAGACTCGAACCTTGTTGTTGCGGTCATTTCCTCTATGTGTCTCAAGTCCGCCAACGTACATGTCGAGCTACCAGACAAACTAGTAACAGCGGAAAAGCCATCCACATGGAGGTAAGTGGTCAGATGGTAAGCGCAAGAAGGAACAGCATCATACCACCCCATAGCATTCGTTGTAAAGACGAAATGCAGCCATACATAGCTCTGGCTACATAATTCCCAATCTCCAGAAACGCATGTAGAGCTACGTTTTCAGAATGAGCCTATAGAGGCAAATTTGGAAAAATGCGCAGAATTTGTCTCAACCGTTCAAATAATTAAAAAAAATAGCCAGCAGCTAGCTCTCTGCAACTCTCACATGGTCGCCCACTGAAGCTAAGCAGGGCTGCGCCCGGTCAGTACCTGGATAGGAGACCACATGGGAAAGCTAGGTTGCTGCCGGAAGTGGTGTTAGTGAGGCCAGCAGGGGGCACCCAACCTGCGGTCTGTGTGGGTCCTAATGCCCTAATGACGGGGACTCTGTACTGCTCAGTAAGCGCTGTCTTTCGGATGAGACGTTAAACAGACGTCCTGACTCTCTTTGGTCTTTTAAAATCCCAGAATGTCCTTCGAAAAAGAGTAGGGGTTTAACCCCAGCATCCTGGCCTCTGTCCATCATGGCCTCCTAACCCTTCCCATATCATAATTGGCTTCATCACTCTGTCTCCTCTCCACCAATCAGCTGGTGTGTGGTGTGCGGTCTGGCGCAAAATGGCTGCTGTCACGTCATCCAGGTGGATGCTGCACACTGGTAGTGGAGAAGGAGACCCCCTCCCCCCATTATGTAAAGCGCTTTGAGTACCCAGAAAAGCACTATATAAATGTAAGGTATTAGTAATATTAATTATTATTATTATAATTAAAGCAATCAAAACATTTGTGTGAGGGGAAAAACATCCCAGGAGTAAATCAGAGCAAGTGACAATGTGCCTTGTGTCTGGTTTGAACCCAGCATAATAAAGGCCAGCTAGTAAGTGCTGCTGAGCAAGTAAATCTCTCTCTCTGGGCCTCTCAGTAGCAACTGAAGCTAGAGACTGAGAATTTAACATCCTTGTGAGCCTGCAAATAATCTGATGGGTTACATTTGTACCATGACTCAGATGGGAGTGAGGTTAAAGAGAGGTGAGTGTAACAGAGGCCAGTTAGTAGGAGTTGTTCAGGTAAATCACACATCCCCTGGCCTCAAGGGGCATACAAGTGACTGATGCTACAGGCTGTTGTTGTCTGCATGCTCATCTCTAGAGACTCTAGTTTAAGTGCGATTTAAGTAGAACAAGAGGTCCTTACACAGGAGGTGTGCAATCATGCTGCTGGAGAACCAAATTGTAGCTCTAACCAGCCCCAATAGACTTTCCTTATTTGTCCAATTTGAATAGCTTCAGGTGTCTTTAATTAAGGGTCAGAGCTAAACTCTGCAGGACAGTGACCCTCCAGGAACAGGTTTGGAAAACCATGAGTTACATAAACAATAATGATCCAACAATCTAATCTTTCCCTATGGAATACATTTCACACAGATGTGTCTCACAATAGAGGCGAAAAGACTATTGCAACTTCTGTTTGATGATGAAATGAATGGTTTCTTTTTGAGGCTGGATGGTTTCCGACTCAGAGAGGAGATGAAAGAAATAAAAAGTATTTGAAAAACCGTGATTGATAAAATAGATATGAAGAAGTAAATGAGTCAAAAGGAGTTAAAGACTGAAAATGGAGATTAACAACAAAAGAGCAGATGAGAGTGAAGAGGCAGCGTAATAGAGAATAGAAAATGCAAATAAAAAGCCTACGGAGGAGTGGAGTGACCTACTCAAAGTTAACAGAAAATGAGATGTAAATGGAGTGGTGCTGAATGTGGCACCTGGCTCTCAGGAAGGATGTGTCTCTCTGAAGGGTTGGAGCTGAAGAAGGAGGACAGTGGGGAAGGAAGCACTGTTGGATCAGGCCTGACAAAACCGCTCAGGTCACATCTGGCCATGGGTTTCTCTTCCGTTTGTAGCACTAAAGTGTCCATTGCGTAGAAATGATTCCAGGGCAGCCACACCGTCCGCTCCTGACTCTGAAATGGAGCCCGCTCAAACCGCAAGGCCAGAGAGCCTCCGCCATTGGCCACCAGATCAAAACTAGGAATAATCAGCACAGAAAGTTAGAGTCAGTTATCTCTCATTATAGTTTTAGTAGTCTGTTAGCATAGGGTTTGAGTTAGTTCAATAAGGTGACATATAGATGCAAATGTACTTAGAATGTCTACTGAGGAACAATCAAAATATTGTGTTAATCGAAAAATAAAATCACTTCAGAAGATACTCAACAGCAAAACAGCATCATACAATGTGAATTTACTCACGTGCCATCCTGACGGGTCATGGTGTGCCCATAGTGAGGGTATTTCACAAAAGTCACATTGACGCCTACCAAAGGAGTGCCATCTGACGTCAAAACCTGACCTCGAATTAGAGATGCCAGGCTGCAGACGCACACATAAATACAGGTGTCTTATTATGACATTAATAAATCATCTCATGTAGTCTACTTCAGGACAGGGCAGATGAGGTACCTGGCATTGAATGGGTTGATTCCAGGTATGATGTGAGTGCTGTCTTTACCCACAAGCATCTTGATTCTGTCATAAAAGGAGGGCACTTTCTGGACCTCTGATTGGCTCTGCTGAATGACCTGTAGTGGGTCACGTGATCCACGGCACAGAGGATTGGTCATACAAGAGCTCTGTGTGCAGCAGTCTGGGTCCATGCAGTCAACAAGACCATCTGAGTGGAAAACATGTCAACACATGTCATATGCTTTGGGTCTGAAGCATGCATTTCTATTTATTTGTAAATAAAGCCACATTAGGAAAATACCAAAAAGTACAGTACTTGATAAAACTAACAATGCCTTATTATTCATGTATTTATTTATTTATTTATTTACTTATTATTATTTTTTTAAATACATGATCAGAAAATATTTAAATTAGAATATTAAGGGCTCTATTTCTAGGATCTAGGCGTGAAGTGTAAAGCGCATAGCGCAAAAGCAGGGCGTCTCCGAGTCCGCTTTTGCTATTTTAAGGATGGAAAAATACGCTCTGCGCCCCGCCGCATGATCTAACAGGGTTGTGCTTATTCTCTTAAGGAGTTATGATGGTGTTTTGTGCATTAAACCAATCAGAGTCTTGTCTCCCATTCCCTTTAAGAGTCAGTTGTATCGCGCCATGGAACATTTTTTATTAAAACAAATGTAAATAAGCATATAATAATACAGCTAATAATAATAACATTATACAAATTCAAGTTAGGAAAGCCCCCCGAGATGAAGAAGTCATGGAGGCAGTGTTTTTTATATTTATGTAGAAAATAATCATTTTTGGTACATTTTAAGCCTTTAATTTTTTCATGTAAAGATATTTGTGTCTTGCTGTACATCCTGTGTGTCTTAAGCAATGTGTACGTGTTTGAACCCCCATAGGTGCATAACTAACGCGCTCTGCGCTAGACCTTAGACCAGGTTTTAGTTGGTCAATGGCGCAAAATTGCAACATGCTAACAATGCGCCTTAACACAATACAGTTGCCTGGAACCGGGCCAAAGCACGCTTGTCCCCACTCCCGTCTTCCCCGACACCCACATTACATTCGGGCCTGGGCACGCTTACGCCATGCGCTGTTCAGTAAGCGCTTTCGCTCAGCACAGTAGAGATTTCTTTAGTTATATCGTTTAATTAGTTTGAGATGCAAATATTTCGCTGAACAGATTAGCCACTTTTGACGCTCATAAACAATCAAAGTCCTCGTGCTGCAGGAATTGGGAGGTTTGCTGAAGGTGCAGCTGTCGTGCAGTGAGGAGTTTGGATCTTTAATAAACTACGACAGTTTGCATTCATAATACTTGATATATATTTCTTTGTCATTTTCCCCAAAAGATAACTACCATTCAACAGTTAAGGGTTTGAGATATGTTTTGAAAAAAAAATTATAGTTTTATTCAACAAGAACAATTTAAATTGACCAAAAAACTGACAGTGAATAAATGGCATTTTAAATTGTATACATTAATGCCAGAGTTTTTTTTTTTTTTACTTTTTTCAACTAAAACATGTTTAAAACATACTGTATAATTAATCACACATAGAATAAAGCATTCCCAATTTCTTTCAGTTCTTCTATTGTGTACCTACCATTCAAACATATTTTTATGTATTTATTCTTTTTTTGTGAAATTATTTAAAAAATTTTTACATTTTCTAAGAAGTTTTACATTTTAAAGGAAAGTTTTTAAAATTAAGTTTTGCAACAACATATACAGTTGCGTGGTGGCGTGGTGATGCAATAGATAGCACTGTCATATCACAGCAAGAAAGTTGCTGGTTTGAGCCCCAGCTCGGTCAGTTAGCATTTCTGTGTGGAGTTTGCATTTTCTCCCCGTGTTGGTGTGGGTTTCCTCTGGGTGCTCTGGTTTCCCCCACAAGACCAAAGATAAGCGATATAGGTAAGTCAGGTAAGCTAAATAGTCTGTAGTGTATATCTGTGAATGAGTGTATGGGTGTTTCCCAGTGATGGGTTGCAGCTGGAAGAGCATCCACTGCTGGATAAATTGGCGGTTCATTCCGCTGTGGTGACCCCAGATTAATAAAAAGACTAAACCGAAAAGAAAATGAACGAATGAATGAATATATAGTTGCAAAATAGCATAGTCATAAAATACCGTTCATTCATTCATTCTTTCATTCATTCATTTTCCTTCGGCTTACTCCTTTTATTCATGAAGGGTCACCATAGCAGAATGAACCGCCAACTTATCCATCATATATTTTACACAGCCCTTCCAGCTGCAACCCAGTAGTGGAATACACATTTAATTAGCCTTCTGTCTTTGTAATATTTAGTTTCATGTTTGCAGCTGTATTTTAATAAATCACTGAATTGAGTTTGAACTCATAAATATGCATCGCTATGAAAGACCTGCATTTCTTCCCCACTTTTATTCTAGCATTGACTCGATTCTGCAAGTACCACCACATTTCCCATATCTAGCACAGATGGCAGATGGTTAAAGCGAGTTCTGAAGTCTCTCTGTTCGCCTGCCATCTTATTCTCAAAGTGTGTACTTCTGATGAACTCTTCAGTTCAAAACCCTGCTTCACTTTGATGTCAAGAGAAAGACGGACAAATAATGTGATTAAAAAAAAAACACAATAAGCCCAAATGCAGAACTTCTTAATATCATGGAAATGAAATTGAACCAATCTATTCTGTTGCGATAATGAGCCTGACTGATAGAAGTGATCATTGAATTAAATGATGCTCTAGTTTCTCTTTCTCTCCTGGTTTTTACTTTTAGAGAACTTACATCAAAGTCACAGAGGGCATCATGCGCACCCCTGAGTGCGTCTTTTTTCTGTTTCATCTTTCTTTCTCTCTCTATCCATCTCTTATTCGCTGTGTACCTCGGTGCGCTGAACATGCACACCTTTTCAACCCTTCTCCCTAAATGGGCCTTTCTTGATGGGGTACAAACTCACAACAAGCGGCTGCTGCCAGAGACTTTTGCTCTGTGTTGTTTGGGCTGCTGCTCTGTGATCTCTGAAGCCTCTGTGAAGGTGAAGTAAGCCCCCAAACGAAGGGTAAACAAAAGCCAGAAAGACACAGGAAGTTGTGTACGTCTAGAGGATGTTTGTCTTTTTTTCCTGAGCTTTTTCTGGTTAAATTGAGATCAAACATCTGCTTTAAGTACTTTGCAATCATTTCTACAATTTTAATTCACAATAGTTCATGTCATGAAATAAAAAACATGAAGTTAAATTAAATTTGTAGTTATATAATAAAGTTGTAGGCTGTGCAGTGGCACAGTTGGTAGCACGTTCGCCTAACAGCAAGAAGGTCGCTGGTTCGAGCCTCGGCTGGGTCAGTTGGTGTTTCTGTGTGGAGTTTGCATGTTCTTCCCGTGTTGTTGTGGGTTTCTTCCGGTTGCGGCTGGAAGGGCATCCAGCGTAAAACATGTGCTGAAAAAGTTGGCGGTTCATTCCACTGTGGAGACCCCAGATTAATAAAGGGACTAAGCCGAAAAGAAAATTAATAAATGAATGAATAATAGTTGCACTTCATAATACTAGTAAATGACATAAGTAAACATGAACTAGCGTCTTCTTTTCTCCTAAAATTAGTTCTGAGTTCATAATAATGTCAACATTTATATTTTGGTCTATATTTTTATGATTTTATTGAGGGTCTGTAAAGAAAATGTAAAACATATTTAAAGATTTTAATGAAATTTTTACTACAAAACAATTAACTAAAATTGTATAAAATATTCTAATAACTTTAATGATTATAAAATAAATCTACTTTATTTAAATTATGTAATTAAATCACACAACACATAACAAGTTACTTTAAAAAAGATATTTGTGTTCAACAGAAGAAACAGGATTGTGACAAGTGAAGCGTGAGTAAAGATGATATTTTGGGTGAAATTGGTCCTTTAAATGAAGGTAACTAAAGAGTACATATTGAAATATGTACTCTTAATATTGTACCATTTAAACAAAGTTTGACATTCTACCCTCCCCTTCAATATTTCATTTCCAGTTATATGCATGTCCAACAGAGCTTCCAAACTTTGGTTGATTGTGTTAAAAGGCCAACGTGTTTTCTGACACTCAAAAAACAAGTTCAAATTGCAATTAGTTTTTACTTTACATCCACATAAAGAACATGCACATTGGATCTCACAACCTCAACGTCCAATGACATATTCTCTCCAAAAACTCTGAACAAAAAATGTCTGTACACTCAAAAAAAAGGTAGGTTGTTGTAATACAACTTTGGGTAAAATTTGGGTCAAATGGATAAATCCAATGACCCAATGTTAAAAAAAAAGCAACACAGCTTTTTTTTTTTTTTAGAATGTAATAGGTTGTTGGTATCTTTTAATTGTTTTTCCCCCATCTTCAAACAATAATTTAATCAAAGTGCATGTGAGAGTTGTGTAGTTTGACTATTTTGACACTGGTGTCATGAGCATAGTATGCAAACCCTTGAAAATATTTAAAACTTGAAATACACGTAGTGTTACTGTTTTTTTCAATCGCTAACAAGCGCTTACCCATGCTTCAGATACTTTTTCTAAACTCTTAACACAGACTTACACCTAACAAAACACCATTGGCCAAAAATGGATAATTGTCTTCTAAAAAATACATTTAGTTAAATATATACTAACTCTTCATTTCAAAATAGAGCACATCTTTCTCTGCACACACTAACTTTACCAAAACACTGTAAATCTGACTCAAAATGAAGTGATTCTGTCAAAGAATAACACTTGTTTTCACTTCACAAGGTACATGTAGTCAATCAAAGTACACCAGGTTTTAAAATACTGGATATTATTGACATTACAAAAACTGCAGAGACTTTTATGTTTTAGTTTTACAGGTATTTGCATGAAAAACATGCAATACACCATTTTGACACTAAATTTCTTGGTTGGGAACAAGTAAATTTCCAGTAAAAAGCAAATAAGTTTTTTCCCTTTACTGTTTGCTACAGGAGGTACCGTAGAAACACTGTATGATAGAACAGAAAAAGTTTTACAGTATTGCTTACAGTGAACAAAATATCCATGAAACAGCTTTCTGAACAAAAAAAAAAACTACAGCAAAAAGTCCAAATAAAAAAGGTAAAGGGGGGTAAAAAAAAAGCACAAAATGACTGTTTCTAATCTGTGATCTGCAGGGTTAGGCCACACGTTTTCTTCAACATCACTCCTCAAAGTCCTCCTTGTATAAGTGTAAATGTAATAGAAAAAAAATTACCCCTGTCACTGAGTCTAAGCCAGACTGGAATCAGTTGTGGTTGGCCAAATTTACCCAACACAAATCAGCTGTGTGTCAGTTATTCAATAGTTTGTTTATTATCTGCTGAGGTATATTTTTGATATTGTTTTTGACCTGATATCATGGCAGAAGCAGAGGTTTTTATACTGTATCTAGAGTTTGGAATAATGTTTTTGCTATTGTGGGATGTTGTATGTTAACATTCGTAAACAATGTTAACAAAAACAATCCATCATTTTTTTGGGGGGTATAGCTTGTCTATTACAGTTTGTTACGATTGCTTACATGCTGAAATTGAACTTTTCCCACAATTAGCAAAACCTTACACTCAAGAAGCAAACACAAGGCTAGATTTGCACAACTGTAAGCACATTGTCAGCTTCACACTATTTGCAAAACACTACACACAGTGATTTTCAAAACATTAAACACACTTGTATACATCCGACACAGAAGTATATCATGATGTCTCTTCCTTGCAATTCCAAAGCACTGACTGTCAAATGACCACAAATGTGAGCCAAACCGTTAAAACAGCCATCAGGTGCACAACCACATGATGCTAAATTGTAGACACATCAATCAGATTAAAGCACTATAAAGTGCACTATAAAATAAAATTAAGCCTTATATAAATTGCCTTTACAGTTTTACTTGTTTGCTTTGACCTGGTTAAAGAAACTAGAATTCACTCCGTTTTCCAAAGCATCATCATCCAGCAGAGCAGAAGACATGTCTTGCAAATGTGTAAACTCTTTCTCAATGGGTTGACACATTTTCCCCACCATTTTGCAAACCAGTTAACACAGATGTTATTCAAGCAGTCCAAACTTTATTAGAAACCACCTATTCCTAACTATTAGAAACTATTAAAATTAGTATGAAATCACTGAAGCACTGGTTTGACACTCCTTCACACAAATGTTCAATTAGTCTGCAAACCTTATAAAAAAGTTGGCCAGTCTGTGTTGTTCTTTGCCAGCATGGATGGAAGAGATCAATATGTCTTTGTCTCTGATAGATTTGACAGTATTTTGGTTGATGTGTTTTCTTTAATATTTACTGTATTTTATTATTTTTGTCTGTCTTGTTTTTAACAGTATTTCAGTTTTCAGCCACAGTTTGAAAAAAGTCATGAATTCAATGTAAATTTAATCAAAGCATTTCTTATTCTGGATCCAATTCTTTGCAAAAAGGCAAATTTGACAGCCCAAATAGAAAGACAACAAAAAGCATGGGCAATAGGCTACAATGACAAGCAATGGTGCACTGATTCACACTGAGTTCTGTATTTTGTTGCCTATTGTGTAGTGATTGATTAAAAGAGCTAATATACTTGTTTGCAAGTTGTGTTGTTTGAAGGTAAAATAAGCTTTCGTTGCATATTTTAAATGTTTTAACACGGTTAGAGCATTTTGCAAGCAAAATATGTCATTTTGACTATGATCGCCGCTGTTTAGGCCTGTGTGTTAACAGTTTTGAAAATGTGGAGTTTCAGTTGACGGCTGCATCAAAGCAATCGAGAAAAACTGTAACCAAAATGGAAGGAGTCAGAAGAAAAGTAGATATTGCTTGTGATGTTGATGAAATTCTCTGGTATAGATATGCGAAGAGATAATGTGTAGTATGTTTACGGTAGTATTTTCTGTACAATATTTTCATTTTTTTTTATGTTTGTTGTTATGTACTGCAATCGTAACCTGTACTGGATACAGTATTTTATGTTTGTTGTTTGCTGAGCTAACAGTGTTATGCACACTACTGTGACAACTGGGGCATGGTCTGTTGTAAATACTGATTTGGGTAAATGGAGAGAAATTAATGATATTGTCCTGCAGCATTGGTCTTGTGGAGTGTTTGGTGAACTATTGTGTAGTTGCACTTTTTCTGTGTACTTGATTTACAGTACTCTAATCACTGACAATTAGACTTGCTAAAAGTGCTTTAGGTTAGCATGTGTAACTGGTTCCGAATGATTAAAGTCATATGAAATGTGTGTGTTTCATATAGTAATACAGTTTTTCCCAATTGTTTACACACAATTACTTGTACTTCAGACACAATGACTACAACATGTAACTGATGCACCAACCCCCTGAACAAATTCTGCTAAACTACAAGCACAATTTTTGCTTTACACTCAAATTGCAGGTTTAAAACACTTTTTTTCAAAACACTACACACAATTTTATGCATTTGGCACAATTTTCATGCAGAAAATCTCTTGTTTTCACAAGGAACACACTGTCATTACCAATTGTAAAGTCAGTTGTCCTACTCTGCATACTAACTCATCACATAAGTAAACACCGGTCACACATAATGGCAATTTAGAAATCAGAGCTCATCCCATATTGTCCATTTCTCAATCCTATTGAGGAATTTTGTTCTGCCTGGGGATGGAAAGTGTATGACCGAAATCCACACTTTTTTTTTACTGTAACTATTCTGTAAATACTTCTGTTGATGGCATATGTAGATCACGTTATGTGCAACTTTGTGTTGGTTGGGATGAGCACAGTGTACACTGTTTTTGTGGGAAAAATACAGTAAAATATATTTGGTACCGTGTATTTGTGTGTTTTGTATAAAAATAATATTCTGAAAAATTTTACAATGCACTTATGTAGGCCTTTGTACTGTCTGTAGTAACTGTAACACTGAACAAAAAAGGCTTACAGTAAGTCATTATGATGAATGGAGAAGAGGTGGTCATAGTGTTTTACATTAAGCACAGAAGAAATCACATTGTTTTGAATGTAAAGTTTGATTTTGCAGGAGAATTGAAGGGTTTTGCCCAATGTGTGCATGTTTTGTGATTTGTGTGTAGAGTTCTGACAATATGAGACATGCTTTCAGAAAATGTGTGTAAACAATTGGGAAAAACTGTAACATATATTTTCTTTAAAGTTGTGTATAGTTTTGACAAAAGTGTTCCATTTTGCAAATGATCTGAAGTGTTGTGCTACTTTGGTGTAGGGTTGTGATAATAGTGTGTAGTGTTTTGACAAAGCAGGCCCTGTTTTCAAATTTGTGCTTAAACAATCATAAAAAAACCTAAGAAAATGTAAGCATTGTGGAAATGTGTTCACTGACTGTGTATTAGGTGAAAACAGCATGAAATGTGTAAATGGTATGGCCACAAAGGACCGATGCTGTGCTAATTGTGTTTAGAGTTTTAAAAATGTGACAACTGGTTGGACAATCGCTTGTTAGAGGCTGAAAAAACTGTCATATGACCCATGTTCATAAAGGGTTTGCTATTTACTGTGTATATATTAGATAATGAGAGCAAACAAGACAGAGCACAGAAAATATAACCATTTTTGAACAAGAAACAATATCATTTCTTGTAAAGAAAAAAAAAACATCTCTGTGCTGTTGAGGGAAGCTGCTCGGTGGCCTGGACTGACTCTGAACATCCACCTGTTATATAATCATTCTGCCTACGGCTAGTTTCAAATCCCTCGCTCTGCCTGCTAACAGACACATCACCTTTTCATATAGATGATTGAAGCTGCTCTATCCTTCCGTTCACAGCATCTTATATATGATATCGCCTAATAAACTGCCACAAAGCAGCAGTTGAAATATATATTGACAAATCTCATAGAGTAGAATTGATTATTTACAAGTGGGAAGAGGATAGCAAAGCATCAATTCATTTAGGCCTTGTGAACTTATGAGGAGCCTGGGAGTTTATGAAGAGCTAACAATTTATTCAGCTATAAGCCTGAAAACTCAAACGATGATTATCTGACGAAACTAATTTTGGCAAACTTGGGGAAAATGATGACCTTTTATTTTCTTCATGTTAAGTCAAGTTTTATTAAACAGAGCTAACTACAAGTTAATATACGATTTATGAAGATCTAAATTATTGAGGATTACTACATCAGCATCAAATCAGAAGTGTACCTGATTAAAAGATTTTGTTATGTCTGAATTGCACACATTCTACAAGGACAGGTTGTTAAAAAAATTGAGTTATTAATTAATTAAGTAATAAATTAATTATTTTGAGTTCACTTGCAAAACATTTTTGCATTTCTCACACAACTTTCTTGTTTACTCGAGTCTCAAAACTTTTGCATTCAGACAAACACTTCCAATCCCCTCTTGCAGTGGTTGAGACAGTAAATTGCGAAGCAGTTCATAGAGTTTTATTCTAAGTTTATACTCCATAAAGAAATATATAGTTATTGACAAGAGCATGTGTGAAGGGAATAATGGATATCAGCTACTGCACTTTAAATGAGTGTGAAAACATTTTTATCGATCATAACTTTTGTGAACAACATTATTAACTGCATGATAGACTGAGATTGTATGATGTCAAACAACTATTCCATCAAAATGTAATATTTAAAGTGAAATGCACTGGGCACTTTTTAAATAATCTCTTGATAGGTCAAGACAAGCAAAAAGTCAGTAAAGGTGTTGCCAAAGAAGGGATATATGGTCATATTTCTGCATCAACATTGTATTGAACAGACCTTTTTATATGAGGTAGCCCACCCAATAATGAAAATGTACTTAGGGCTGGGCAATAAAATCAGTATCGATATTTATTGACTGAACACCATTGTCAATAACGCAAAAAAAAAGTTTGGTATAAAGTTTCGGTATGAATCGCTGTAGTTTTATTAAAATGTGACTGCTGAACGCGCGCATTAGAAGGAATGCCAATAAGCTTAGGACGTATGTTTATCATTTCTAATGAAGGCCCGTAATAACGGCAGACTAATTACCTTATACAAACAGAGCGCACCTAAACAATTCAGTGCCTGCACTGGAGCTGCAGCAATGATTTGTCCGTTAGTCATCCTCTGAAAAAACACTTGATGGTCGCCTAGTTATGAGATACGCTAGGGGAGCGCAAGCGCAAAGCCCATTACTTGCAAAAATGAGTGACATATAGGAGCAGTGAGAAGACTGTAAATAAAAAAAGGATATAAGGATGTCGCCAGAATGGCTTTTTGGTTTCTTTTCTTGTACATCCCAGCCACTAGCACCCTATCTAAAAGAGTTTTTAGCATAGGGGTAATGTAGTCATTCAACTTCACAATTTGTAATGTTGCAGTATGTATTTGAATAATGATGGTTAGTTACTTTACTTAAAAGCTCAGATTTGATTATCATAATTGGTTTTGTTTGCAGAGTTTGAGGTTTACTGTATCATTATTATTGACACCTTACAGATCTACCTTAAAGTTTGCTTTGATTGTTCAGCGTTTTTACTTTACCATTGCACACACTTTGTAACATTTTATTTATCAAGTTTAAGAGTCTTTTTACACTTATGTTTATTTTATTATAAAGAGATGAAATATTTTGTTAAAATATTTTTGTTTTTGACTATTAAAACTATTTGCCTTAGTAATGCAGGTAAAAAAAGTACTATTTCTAAATGTATTGTTAAAAATATTCAATAATTATCAATACCGAATGATATATATATATATATATATATATATATTTATTTATTTATTTATTTATTTATTTATTTATTTATTTATTTTGTTTTTTGTTTTTTGTTTTTTTTGCAATATCGCCCAGCCCTTAATGTACTCACCATTTACTTAAACTCAAGTGGTTTCAAATCTGTCATCTCCTATGGAAGTCAGTGGCTACTGGTTTACAACATTATTCAAAATTATATTTCTTTGAGTTTAACAGAAGAAAGAAAATAAAACATGTTTATAACAAGTAGAGATGGTGAGTAAGTGATAACAGAATTTTCATTTGGACTGTCACTTTATCTGCTGTATACGAGGCCAAAGGGAATACAAATCATTTCTGCATTCAGTTTGCATTCTTTACCTCCTTCATTGTCCTTGTTGTCATTGCAGGAGGTCTCCATGGCAACGCTGCAGCCTGGCCCTCTCCAGCCCGTGTGGCACTCACAGTGCCAGCTGTTCTGACCCATAATGCATTGCCCATTCCCGTTGCACAGACCCGGACAGCCATCTGTAAGAGTGTGATTATGGTTTAGAGCACATAAGAAACACATGCTAAGTGATACTCAAAAGTCATTAGCTATGTTTCCATCCACCTATTTTTATGCGCATTTTGGATATGTGCATAAAAAATGGGTTGATGAAAACACCAAGATGCACATAAATTTTGAAAATGTGCATAAAATGTATGGGTATAACTGAGTAGGATAAACTTTTTATTAGATAAGAAAACATGCACATAAATTACGATGGAAACACTTTTACCAAACAAATTCCAGGATGTACATTAAAAAAGGTCATGTGATCATGTGGTGATAAAAGTGTGTGTGAATGGACAAACAAGCCGGCAGAGCACACATCTGAAATGTTGTTTTGGTCATTCCAGATCGCCTTAACCATTTCAGTATTAGTGTTATTATATTACTAATTACCTCCAGAGTCAAGAGTGTCTGTGCTCCGCATTTCATGCCTCAGGCCACCATGTGTTCATTGCGTGCCAGCATTTGTCTTCTGAGGCACAAGTAATTTATTAAATAAGGAAAATATTCATGCAGCTTCTCCTACCGCAGTAAATTCCATTTTTACTGTCGATATTTGGCACCAGTTTATCAGACAGTGACGATTTTGTTCTCTTTGACTCATTGGATGGAAACGCTGCTTTATTCGCACGTCTTTTATTCGATAATCCAGTTTTGCACAAAGTTAATTCACATTTTTGGATGGAAACATAGCTACTGTAGTTCACATACTAGAGTTTTTAATAGCATGTACAGCCTTCCTACAGTTAAAATAGTAGAGTTTTGATTTCCAAAAGTAGACTTTCAGACTTATTGTAGATAAAAAGTGGAGTTTTGAATAGAAACCTTTCTTTAGCTTAAATAGTAGAGTTTTAAATTGCAAGTACAACCTTCCTGTAGCTCAAAAAGTAAATATTTTAGGGCTCTGTGAATATTTGACATGAAACTAAGATCGCAATTCAGCAAAAGCTCTGTTATTACTAGTATATCTGCTCTGAGAGCCTGAGGCCATGAGGAAACTGCAAATATGTCACATAGAAGAGGCATGATCGGGAAATTAAACAGAGCATAGGATTTAACTGCTTTTATTGATTCAACGTGACTAATAAACACATGAATATGGAATCATCTCAAAGAATGATTCATATTTCAATCACTAGAGTTATGAGGCGTGTTAGGAGTAAAAACATTATTATTTAATTTAATTAATGTTTATTTCTATAGCGCTTTAACAATGTATATTGTGTCAAAGTCGCTTAACATAGAAGTTCTAGTCAGTTGAAACTGCGTCAGTCCATTTTTCAGAGTTGAAGTTCAGTTTAGTTCAGTTCAGTGTGGTTTAAATTTCACTGCTGAAAGTCCAAACACCGAAGAGCAAACCCATCGATGCAAAATCCATCGATTGACGAAAGTGAAGGAAAAAACCTTGAGAGAAACCAGGCTCAGTTGGGCACGACCATTTCTTCTCTGGTCAAACACTCTGTGTGGAGCTGCAGTCTAGGTGCCGGACGCTGGAGAACACTGGATGTGCATTTTAAATGTGGTATCTTCACATGCATCAGCATCAACACAGATCCATTGTGTTTTAGAAGCAATGCAGACAGCTGTCAAATGCTAGAATGATTCTGGTCGATTTCAGTATTGTGCCAGTATTAAATCTTCTGCACTCTTTTGTGTAGTTAATCAGTGAACTATGGCTCTGTGAAGCATCTGAAAACAGCTGATGGCGATTTATAACTGATTACAGAGCCAACTTTACTGCCGAAATGTGCATGAATATCACCTTTGATTAATTGCCCAGGCTTACAATTTTAGTAGCAAGCACGACCTTCCTGTAGCTCAAAAAGTAAAGCGTCGGGTCAAGACAGTCCACTGTAAAGAGGAAAAAAAACAGACTCTCTCAGTAAATGGCAAAGTTGTAGTTTTGTTTCCAGGAAAATCAAGAACTGATAAAATTGTTGGCAGCTAGCTCTCTGCAACTCTCACATAGTCAGCCACTGAAGCTAAGCAGGGCTGCACTCAGTCAGTACCTGGATTACAAAAAAATGTAGGTCGGCTCAGTATCCTCAACAGTAAATAAATTGAGAACTTTTAAGCAAATGTTACTGTAAGGAAAGTAATTAAATGTTATTGTTAAACAAAAAGTTTTAATGAAATGGATTGTCGGTGATTGTATGGGCATTATGGTGATTGTATGGGCTACTAGATTGAGTAGCTATACATGAACAGAGGAAAATTAAGACCTGTTAAAAAATATTTAAGACCTACAACACAATATTTCAGTAGATTTAAGACTTTTTAAGGCCTTTTGACATTTAGGACATTTTAAGACCCTGCTGATACCCTGTTATCACAATGCAAGTCGCGGTAGATTAAAGATTAAAGCGTCAGTAAAAATATAAATGTAAAACTCACTACAATGTTGTCGGCAAGCACACCACAGACCACTAAGAAAACATGTGAGACTGCCTTATGATAGACATTTTTTGTCAATGAAGCCAAGCGAAACTATTAAGGGCAGACTGCTCCATTTCAGCTGGTAAATTCAGAGTCAAGAAGTGTTTTGTGCACAGAATCCATCAGCTCTAATTGTCTGAAAACAATGAAGTGAAAACTGCGGCGGAGAGGGGGAATTGTGCTCATTAGCATTAAAACAAGCATACTAGCACATGCAACCGAAGCGGCATCCATTAGTATTCTTCTTCCAGCTGGACTCCAGAGCTCAGAAAGTCATTTAAAATTCTTACAGATGCGGATCACACAGTGAAGACCGTGTCCTTTGCCCTGAATGCGATTATAAAACAGTGACAATACAAACACTCGCACACACACGTAGGCAAAAATGATTTTTTTTGGTTTTTTCTGCTGATGCAAACATGAGCAAATCATTCTATCCAACAAAACGGGCTGAAAAGTCTTTGGTGTGAAAACAAGTCATGGATGCGAGTGAAATGTCTTTGACTGGTTCAAAGCTTCAAAGCAGGATAAAAGCGTCTGTATGTGTGTGTGTGTGTGTGTGTGTTTACCAATGGTACAGTGCTCTCCGTTCCAGCCCTGTTCACACTGGCACTTGCCATCCCTGCAGGTCCCATGTTTCACACACTGTGGGTTACACAGTCTCTGGTCACAGCTTGTGCCTGTCCAGCCCTCCTCACAGTGGCAAACGCCTCCGACACACACGCCATGACTGCCACAATCTGCTGAACACACCTCTGGAGAGAGACATACAGAGAAAAAGAGTCATTTTATTCTCATTTTATATACTTTTTTTTCAATATTTTCTTTCTTTTCCCTTAAATATATATAAATTATTATTTATTTTTTATTTCCTTAAATATGTTTCTTTTAAAATGTAAGTCACTTGTATAGCTTTACTCTGATATGTTTCTTATATGCTGTTTGGCTTTGCACTGTTTTAATGATCTGGAGCAAAGCTGCATATGCTTTGGCAATGAAAATGAAGCCAAAATAACGAACAAAAACAAATTACTGTACTGTAAGCCATTTGTTATGGCAATATTAAACTAAAATAGCTGTATTATCTGCATAAAAAAATACAATTAGTAAGATTTCAAGCATTTTAGCAAGAATGCATTTAAATGTGAGAGTAAACACAGTTAGTGTTACAAAATAATTCAAATAAATGCTTTTCTTTCCTTTTTTTGTTGAAAAACAAAGCTAATAACAATAAGAAATGTTTCTTCCACCATGTTAGAAAAGTCTTCTTTTGATGTTAGCTAATAATCTAAAAAACAGCTGATTCTGTT
Source organism: Danio tinwini (assembly GCA_903798205.1). Taxonomy (NCBI): domain Eukaryota; kingdom Metazoa; phylum Chordata; class Actinopteri; order Cypriniformes; family Danionidae; genus Danio; species Danio tinwini. Next base: position 1,348,636 of record CAIGQZ010032756.1, read on the forward strand.
TGATGGTAACTTTAAACTGGATTTTAGTGAAGATGCAGATTTATAAACTGTATTTAAATATATTTTGCAATAGTACCTTCTTCTTCGTATTATTCATATGGTTGTAATTTGCTATTTGTATATCTCAAGTGATTCACAATATATCCCACATTTGCTAGTTAATGTCATCAGAGACTGAATTTAAGAAGAGACTGATTAAAGATTAAAATAATATATAATGAATAAAATAATTAATAAATATTAAATAAAAACTATGAATAAAAATAATAAATAAATAATTATTATGTGCATGAAATAAAACATTAATAGTAAATGCAGAATATCCAATAAAAATAAATAAATAAATAAAATAAAATTAAATAACCAATAAAGTATAGAATTTAGATTTCCTGCTGACTTTAACTATCTACAATCTTAACTGGTTGTGTCTTGGATATTTGAATCAAGTTACTTTTATTATTTCCAATGCAAACAGATGCCCTGTACATAAATTCAGTGCTTGATTAAGAACATTAAGAACAAACCCAAGGGCCCCGTTTATTTTATTGCCTTACAAAAGTAGCTTATTTCTGCTATGATTATTATTATTATTATTATTATTATTATTATTATTATTATTATTTATTCATTCATTTTCTTTTTTTGGCTTAGTCCCTTTATTAATCTGGGGTCGCCACAGCGGAATGAACCGCCAACTTATGCAGCATGTCTTTGGACTGTGGGGGAAACCGGAGCACCGGGAGGAAACCCACGCGAACACAGGGGGAACATGCAAAGTCCACACAAAAACGCCAACTGACCCAGCCGAAGCTCGAACCTGTGACCCAGCGACCTTCTTGCTGTGAGGCTACAGCACTACCTACTGCCATTATTATTATTATTATTATTATTATTATTATTATTATTATTATTAT
>CAIGQZ010032756.1:1354582-1389987 GCA_903798205.1 Danio tinwini
ATTTATTTATTTATTTATTTATTTATTTATTTATTTATTTATTTATTAAAAGAGTTTCCTTACTTTAACTACTTTAATTTAGGATATACTTGTAGCTTGACAAGTTACACTTTGTTAGATAATTTCTCCAGCATCAGCCAGTATATACTCAACTGAGCAGATACCCAAGAGGAAAAATGACAGTTTTTCAGTGAAAAATTGCCTGGAATCTGGGAAAATAAGACAGGAATCCTGGCTCTTTCCTTCCAAAGTTCACTGTTCAGCCTCAATGCCAGCATGAACATATGACTCTGAATATGGTAATAAGAGAGACTATTGCATGTGTAATTAAGGTAGAGAGACTCAAAGGCAATATCAGCAGCTGCATTCGACAGTAATAAACTAGCTGTCTATAGCCTCAGGTGAGCTCGACACATATTTCTCTTTACGAAGACTCCACTGAGAGCACTTCATCATTCAAAAGATTGGCCTGGCACAGTCAAGCCAACAAACCCATCAGACATTTTGGCATAACTGAGACGGGATTAATCAGCGATGCTGAAATTCATCCGTCTGGATCTCCAAGTGATGTGACAGTGTCAAACAGACGTTACGACAAACGGCCACAGCTTATGTACACTAAAGATCTGACTACAAATGCTGAACCCGAGAGGAAATTCTGACAAATGTTTTATTCACACATCTGTAATGGCATTAAAATTAAACATGCATCAGTTCATCTATAAAACTTGTTTTCTAGTCATAATAATAAAAAATTTAATTCAGCATTAAATGATGATGTAAACGATGATTATGACAATTCAGTTTTATTTTAAAAGCATTACAATTTTAGCTTATTTTTGTAAGTCTAAATTGGTTGTTTGTTTTGTCCTTTCCTTAGCAACTATACTTGAAAGACAGATATACACTAACCGGCCACTTCATAAGGTATACCTTACCAGTACAAAGTTTGCCTTCTGAACTGCCTTAATCTTTTGGGGCATAGATTTAACAAGGTACTGGAAATATTTCTCCGAAATTTTGATCCATAATGACATGATAGCATCACGCAGTTGGCTGCAGATTTGTTGGCTTCACATTTATGAGGCGAATCTCCCGTTCCACAACATCCCAAAGGTGCTTTATTGGATTGAGACCTGGTGACTGTGGAGGCCATTTGAGAACAGTGAACTCATTGTCTTATTCAAGAAACCAGTCTGAGATGATTCACGCTTTATGACATAGTGCGTTATCCTGCTGGAATCTTCTGATGTCTACTTCCAACAGGCTCAATTGGTACTAATGGGCCTAAAGTGTGCCAAGAAAATATCCCCCACACCATTACACCACCACCAGCCTGAACTCTTGACAAAGGGCAAGATGGATCCATGCTTTCATGTTGTTGACGCCAAATTCTGACCCTACTATTTAAATGTCGCAGCTGGAATCAAGACTCATCAGACCAGGCAATGTTTTTCTAATATTTTATTGTCCAATTTTGGTGAGCCTGTGCGAACTGTAGCCTCAGTTCCCTTTTCTTAGCTGACAGGAGTGGCACCTGGTGTGGTTTTCTGCTGCTGTAGCCTTTCCGCCTAAAGGTTCGAGGTGTTGTGCATTCAGAGATACTTCTGCATACCTCGGTTGTGATTATTTGAGGTTATGGTTATTCCAGTTACTATTGCCTTTCTATCAGCTCAAACCAGTCTGGTCAATCTCCTCTGACCTCTGGCATCAACAAGGCATTTGTGCCCACAGAACTGTCGCTTACTGGATATTTTGGACCATTCTCTGTAAACCCTAGAGATGGTTGTGTGTGAAAATTCCAGTAGATCAGCAGTTTCTGAAATACTCAGACCAGCCCATCTGGCACCAAGAAATATGCCATGTTCAGAGTCACTTAAATCACCTTTCTTCCTCATTTTGATGCTCGGTTTGAACTGCAACAGACCGTCTTGACCATGTCTACATGCCTAAATGCATTGAGTTGCTGCCATATGATTGGCTGATTAGAAATTTGCATTAACGAGCAGTTGGACAGGTGTACTTAATAGTGGCTGGTTAGGGGAACATTTACACTTTAATTAAATTTTCTTATTTTTTACCAGTAATATTATTTCAGTTTATATATTATCGTTTTAAGGCAATGCTGTTTTTGTTTCAAGGAGTATTACTGTTATGATACTAGTTTTATTTGATTTAATTACATAACATATACATTTTACTTAATTTAATCTATCAATATTAAGACCACATGTAATTATCTGTCAATAAATCAAACATTCATTCAATAGCATGTATTATTTACATAATATTTTGCATTAACATATATTTTAATTCAGAATTAAAGGTGCAGTATGTAAGTTTGACACCCATTGGTTGAACTAGGTATTGCACTCCTGGATCAAAATAAACGCAAGCGCGAGTTGCCAGACTGAGGACAGGAGCGAGTGATTTAAACTGTGCTGTAAATAAAAGCAACAACATGCGATAGAGGGAATATTTTCCATATTAAAAGGAGTTTTTGTCCTAACCAACACCTCGAATTGATATATTAGAAACGATTTATATTTCTCACAGCTGAACAACAGAAACCTGACAGTGATCACCTTGTATGCTTTATTCAGTGCTAAATGCTAACAATGTGAGTTAGAAAGCCATTTTACATTACTTTTATTGCCATATACTGAAAGCAGAAGCAGATAATTCACCTCAGATCTTAAAAATAAAATAAACTGTTTGAAATTGAACTTTAGAACTAAACACATATGACCGATTCAGCATCTACATTTAATGATGTTAAAGAGGGTGAATATGTATTAAATAGATTATAAACCGTACCTTTTCATGAGTGAGTGTTTATTCTGTGCTTCTGAATGGCTGTATTTAAATTTCTGTCGTGTTTCGTCTGGTGCAAACAGCTAAATTGCTCATCACTGCATATCTCGTCACAAAGCATGTTGTTAGGACACGCGGTTACAATGTAACCGGCTCACCTAATGTTTATGTTCGTAATATTTATATCATTTGATAATTAACAGCCTCATGTGGAACTGAATCTGTCTCATTTCGACGTCTGATACTGTCCATTTCGGTCACGGACGCATGCTTTCAGAGCCTTTCTGAATGAATGAATGAATGAAAAACGCTGTTTTCCAACAAGGCAACCCGGGGTGCTGAATTATAATTGGCTAAACTGGCATTGTGCAGGTGAAATTTACCTAAACAAAGACAGTGTTCCGGCATGGAAAAACATTTTCAAAGCAGAATATCTGACTTTAGCATTGTTTTTCAGTTAAACAAGTATGTTCACTTGGAATGTTTCTTAAATATCTGCACACATATTATAGTATTTTTATGCTTTAGAAGAGTCAAAAACTTACATACAGCACCTTTAAATATCTTATGCTTAAAGGGCCATTAGACTAAACCAGGGGTTCTCAACCTTTTTCACTTTGGGGTCCACTTCTTTCTCCAATAAATTTTTGAAGGCCCACCTGTCTGACAATGTTTTTTTATGAAATGCTCATTTAAACCCTTATTTATTAACATATATAATATATAACAATTATATAACATATATATTATACATTTGTTGTGCTTCTATTATCAGCATTTTATTTATTTATTTATTGCTTTATTTTTTTTTTAAACATACAGACATTCAAAGAGAACCACAGGTCAACAGGGAGATTGCAAAAGACCAGCTTCTGCTTTAAACTGGACTGACTGAATATCTACTATTAAATCTACAATTCAATCTACTATTAAATCTACTATTCAATCTACTATTAAATCTACTATTCAATCTGATGACGGTTGAGTTTGCAGCTGGATATTATTGGGAGATCCCTGACAGGAACAGTGAAGAAGCTCAGAAGAAGCTCAGAAACACCATTGAGCCTCGCTAGATCCTCCTGTATGGGCGCGTGTCCATTACATAACACTCACAGGACATTAACTTGGACAACTTTGTGGATATATTAAATAGGTCACACAGAAATACACAAAGAGAGACTTTCACTTTCACCTCACGCATAGTTTGTGATTAAACAGACTTGCGTGTACTAGTTGCAGACTCAATCACGAGGCTATTTTTGAGCCGACTTTAAAGTAATCAATCTGACAGACAGAAGAAACAACAGAATAAAGTGCATTACTGTGATCATTTTGATATCATTTTAAAGAGCCGCGGCCAACCAGTTGAGAATCCCTGCACTAAACCAGGGGAATTCAGACATTTTTGTATAAAGGGCCAAAAACCAAATATCATCAAGAGCCGGTAAATATACCAAACTATTTTACATTAAAGTTGCCATGGGTAATATCCTAATTTATTTCAGAATGTTTCAAAATAAAAAGAAAACATTACTTTAAATCATACTAATGTAGCATAACTTTTAAAATTTTAACTTATTGCAATTAAAAACAAAAAATCACATTTATAACACAGTGGAGTTTAATGCTGAATACACTAAGTCAAGCAGAATCTGCCTTTGACTTGATTTGCTCACCAAAGTCTTCACATTTTTGGGTGACAGAATGTAAATTTAAACAAAATCTGATTTAATTTACAGCATTTAATTGAAAACAAAAAAGAATAATTTCAGTTAGCTTTTAACAGTAAAACAAACAAACAAACAAACAAACAAACAAACAAAGAGATACATTAAATTTGAATTGACAATCTCAAACCATCCCATCCTTCTCCTTCTCTTCTCAGATGGGATGGCATTTGGCCTGCAGGCCCTAGTTTGAGCATCTCTGCACTAAACTGTATTAAATTGTATTATTGTAATTGGTGAATGTTTTTTTGACTTCTGAAAATTGTTGATTTATAAAATATTTTGTATATGACTATAAGTTAAGAGGGGAAAATTTTGAAGTTTAAGTCACATTTTACAATTTCATTCAGATGTGAAATGGTAAAATGAAAACCAGAAGTCCTAAATAAAACAAACCATTTACAATTTATGCTGCAGTAAGAAACGGAATGGAATTTGAAAGGAATGATTGCTGCAGTGTGACAGTAAGCAGTACCTTTAGAGCAGTCTGTGCCGTGGAAGCCTGGGAAGCAGTGACACGCTCCTGACATACACTCTCCATTGCCATGGCAGTTCTGAGAACACTCTTCCACCGAGTCTGAGACCACACATAAGAGACACATGCATTTTACAACCTTGGAGCATAACATTCACAAGACCATTTATAGGGGCCATGAACTGCCTTTTGATTGTTTTGTACTGTTCTCTGAGGTCCACTTATAATGTTATCAAGATCTTGAAAGACTGTCCTGTTTTGACCGCTCTCATTGGAACACACTGGAATTGTAGACTCCAAAGTAAATGCACAGTAAATAAACAGTTTTGTGTATTTAAATCTTGAAAGTTGAAAAGGACAGATGTGTGTTTACTTACACTCTCAGAAATAGTACACTTTCATAAGGTACAATTTTGTGCTTTTTTTGGGGGTAATATGTACACTTTAGGTACTACAATATATTTTTATGTTACCAATATAGACTCTCTGCAGCTATGTATTGCACATTTTTAACCCTTTATTAAGCACTCAATGAAATACTCATTGGAAAAAATGTCTGCAGTGTTACTGGGGGATGTTACAAATTCATTACAGTACATTACAAGGGCGCTGTTATTAATTTGGCGCTATGGATAAATGACCAAAAATAACCAACTGACTACTTTTGCTACAAAATGGTGTGCTTATAACAATACATTAAAATTAAAATAACATGTTAGACAATAGCAAATTGGAACATTGAGTAGCAGTTTTGTACATATAAATATCAACTGAAGTCAATGAGACTGGAAGTCACGTCACATTTCAGTTACAATGGCCGTTATGTAAAAAATTATGTGGATAAAGTGGCTCATTCCACAAGAGGCTCATTTTGGTAGACTGGCTTCTGTATAAGCTGATTTTGGATTCATGAAAAAGCTTTGAGTTCTTACATGATGTTTTTAGAGTACAGTGACCACTAATCCGTCCAAACATTTTGACAGGGAATCTTTTGGTTAGACAATCATTTACTTAGCATGGTGTGCAATAGGAACTCACAGGTAGTGCTACTGACTGTTCAGCTGCAATGTGTGAATTACTGAGACACATTTCACCAAAGCTTATGGGAAATATAGCACCATGACAGTGGTCAACAGTAGTCATAAACTGAACGTCAGAAATGAAGCTTTTACACAGTATTGATCATTTGAAGCCATCTGATTTTTTTCTTCTAATGAACTTCAGCATTCATTGGTCTCACTTTATATTAAGTGGCCTTAAATACCATTTAAATGAATCAGTTAGTACAATGAACATATTATGTACACACGTTTTTACATTTTACTAATATTATAAAAATGATCTGCTTGTAATTATATCTGTAATTGATTTTTGTAATTGCATTTATAATTAGTAGCCTTGTGAACCTACACTGGTCTCACAGTTTGGTTACGATTATCATGCCATCGATACTGTTTAATTTGATATCTTGGTGCAACACGGTGCATTGACGATGCTTTCCACACTGTAAAAAGTTCTTCAAGGGTGTTGTCTATAGGAATTAATTTTAAAAAGTATATTTCTTCCAATAAATTGATTACCTTTTCTTTTTGAATTAATTTAAGTTTTACATAAGTAAAAAGTGTGATTGTTTTTGTAACTTAATTTTACCCATCAAAAAATTGTGTTTTACTGACCTTCAAAATAAATTGCTTTTACAAAACTCTATTTAAGTGTTTATATCCAAAGTAAAACATCCCGGCCCGCCCACATGATGCAGCACGCATGCAGAGCTTTAGCAACGACGCCGTTGCTCATACCTGTACCGGACCAGTTTCGGATTTCTGTGGAGTTTTTGAGGGCTTTATACAACGGGCAACACATGTAAGTAACTATTTACATTGCATAAAGTTAGATTTTAGCCGAATGAGCACACATTTATTGCACTGTAAAATGTAAACAAGTCGCCTTTCATGACTGTAACGTTAAGATTGTCAGTTTTGCAAGCGCCATGCGGCCCTACCGAATGTATTAAAGTTAACATTAATCCTAAAACAACTATCGCAAACGTAGGATCGATATTTGTTAGATATATTGCCAGATTATGTTTCTATATGGTTTGTATACTTTTAGACAAAAAAACATTGTCATTTTGTTTGTCTAGTAACGTTAGCTTTGGTGAATGTGAATTATTCTGTCTCAAATCATTCATCTTAATTGTTCTGCCTCTTTCCTAATTAGCTACAGTAGCAAAACATTAGTGGCATGGGCTCTTATCCTCGTACATGTGTCAGTTAAAAGTTAACGGCTACGTTTGTAGTCACAGTTGTTCCTGCTTGATTGAAAAAGATGAGGACATTATATTTTTGGCGCCTCTCTCTGCAATGTATCATAAAAATTTGTAAACACTTTATCTTTTTATATATTTGTTTGAAATATTTTAATTTGCCTTAAACCATTTGTTCAACTTAAAAGATTAAATATTTATTTGCATTCCAATATCATCAATGATCCTGATATTTTCCTAAACTCTTTTTTAATTTGTGTTGCTTTTTTAGAAAGGGATGTCGAAAGCATAAATGACATGATGGCCAGGACATACAACTGGAGAATAATGGAAGTAGTCCCCAGATGTACCAAAATTAAAGAAATATGGCCTGCCCAGGTAAATGATTTATCACTGACATGCTGCTCACTCAGTTTTTGTTTAAAGGCAAATAATAGTGAACAAAGATGTTTGTGATGCTAAACACACTTTTTGCTGAACACACTGAAGATTCACCCCACATGTTTTATGGAGTATTATATTGCATTAGAATGAAAGGTTGCCAATCCTTTACACATCTTTGTTCCAAATAACAGACAAATAATTGATGTATTACAGATAAATGAAGAATTCCGAAGGTGTACTGCAGTTCCACTAGAATCAGTGTTTATGTCCCAGCTGGACAAGTACACTCCTAAACATCTCGACCTGTTAAGTGCAAAGGGTGGAGCGACTAGTCAATGCATCAATTGGAATTATTGGAACTGATACAGGTGAGGCAAAAGTGGTAGCAAAGTTGCAGATACATGTTTACACAATAAGTACTTTATTTACTCATCTTACCTAATGGGTGAATAGTGCAACAAAAAAATTATGTGTGTTTGTGTGTGTGTGTGTGTGTGTGTGTAGATAGATAGATAGATAATTAGATAGATAGATAGTACAGAACCACAGTGATAATGACATTTTATGTTTGTAGTTATATTGCCTGCAATATTCAGTTTTTCATTATTCACTTAACAACTATAGGATCCAAGTACCTCTGTGGTGAGGAAAAGATGTGACTTTGACATTTTGACTTTTTTGGGGAAAAGCACTTATTCCTCAGATATCAATCTTATGTCTGACTGAGTTATAAAGCTGAAGCTCTGTCAAATGTTCAAAACACGCCTACAAACACCTAAATGTATGTGCAGGAACCAGGGTCCCAAGTTAACCTCTTGGTCTTCCACTGCTTGTAGGCTTAATTTAAAAAGTAATATCATATTTTTCAACTGCTATTTCACAAAAGTAAAATCCTTGTTTTACATTATGCAGAAGTTATAATCATCTGATGATATAACTGTAAGAATGGCATTTTCAGTTTTGCCACTTATTGTTCTGTTTATTCTTATACAGGGAAAAACAGAGAGCAGTGTCCATGAAGACTTGATAATGCACAATATGAAGATATATGTCTGCCAAGCACCAGGTGTGGTGGGCATCATCATTGAGGGAATCCCAGTGCCTACTGATCTTGGAAACCTGGCCAAAGCTCTGAACCTGCAGTATCCACCACAACTTGGCAAAACATTTAAGGTGTTACAAAGACTTTTTGTGGGACTTGACACACTGCGCCCAAAGTCTTCCTCCCGATTCATGACACAAAAACAAACTTCTGAGTTAGTTAGTCAAATGCCTGCCTCACACTAAATGACAATCTTATGTTTTTGTCGAGTTTTCAGAAGATTGTTGTAAATGTTTAATTGTTAATTAGCTGCAGCTCAGAGGTTCTTTTTCTTTGCTTCATCACTCTTGTTCAATGAGCAGTTTAACTTAGAACAATGTGGTAGTCACGCACAGACTACTTCAGTTCCTGGGTAAGTCAGCAGCATATGGGCATTTGATGTGCTGAAGTTTGTTTTGTTATGTCAAATGCTGAGATTAGAGGCCCTTTATTTTATTTCAATGTCGTAGTACATTTGAAATTACACTGTACTGTGCACTAAAGTTAGTCCATTTATGTAAATTTCTCAGGTCAAGAGTCACTGTATTTTAATGTTAATGTACACAGATTGCACTTTAAGGTCTTCTACACCTAAAGATGAGGTTAGAAGTTTCTGTAATTTTGAATGTTAAAATGTTTACAACATTAACAATAAAATTGATTATAGAAACTTAGTGCACCCAGTTGTTTGCATATGGTAAATGTTACAGAGTAATAATTGTTTGAAACAAATACCTCTTTTTCCTTATTAAAGTTGGATTAAAAAATCATTTGTTTAAATTGAGAGTAATAGAGAAAATGATTTAAATAAAATTAAAAAGTTAATTTTTTTATTTTAAATGTTACTTATTTTAATTAAGTATTATTTGGTCAATATACTGATCTTTGTCACAATGGTGAAACTCACAAGTTTTGCTTTATATTGTAGACTCTACTTAATTTTTTAGCATACAGTGAAATAAATAATATTAATTTTTACCAAATCAAAATAACAAGAAGTTCACTAAACTTACAAAAAGTAGTTGGAAAATGTTGCCTTAATTTTTTTAAGTTTAATCTAAGTAACAGTTTTTACAGTGCATACACAGTAATATATTGTGATACAATTTTGTCCTTTTAAACAAGCAGTCAGATATATGAACTGTATCTTTAATTTGACCTGCTCACAGAAAACTTTTAACACTTAAGTACATGCACAGAGGACAACATTTATAGCAAATAAACTAATGTAAATATTATCCCGCTTGCTTTTTGAGCACTGTCGAGCGAGTTCTTACACTATGATTGGTCATTGTCTTCATCCGCTCAACAGAAAGGGCTGCGATTGGCTCTAAAACTGTCAGCGCTGTTCATCAATGAGTGACGCAGGAAGAACAGCCATGGTTACAGATATACATTCAGTTAAAGGCATAATGCGCGGTTATCACAGGTAATCCGTAATAGACGTGGTGGCGAAAACTTGCACTACACACACGCTCGTGTCTGGATCCAAAAGTATTGCTTATACAGCTGAGAGGAGAGGAACAGGAACACGCCAGCGGGTCAAATGTCTAAAGTGAGTAAGAGGCAGAGATGGAGTTTCATTTTCTCCATAGTAGTGAAACAGCGGCTTGTGTGCTGTACCTTCTTCAGTGTCAGTAAAAGATTGTGCACAATTATCTGCTTTTTAAGTAGTAGGAGTGTTTTATTTACTCGCCCTTGCCTCTTTCGCCATAGTATTCTACCGCCAAATAGCGCATAGGAGATAAATGACATCAGTACGTAATAAGCGGTTATGATCTATTACTGAACTGATATCAAATTGTTCGCATTTGCATTGTGGTGCATCGATGAATCAATAAATTGTGACACCCCTAATAATTAGACTGTTCACCCATCCCTTACCTTAACCCAACTTTTAACCTACCCATACCCGCAGATGTGTCCCTAACCCTACCCATATCCCACTTCAAGAGCACCAGGAGTGTTGTGCAATACTATCCATGAGGACCAAAAATGTCACTTCTGATATGCTTGCCACCATATTTGTCTCTGATATGGTCACACTCACAACCACAGCGCATTTAAATGAGGCTAAATGAAATTAATATTTTGCTAAAGATTAAAAAATTAATTTACAGTGAAGCCTACTACACATCGGAATGTGTTTATCACAGAAAGTGATGTAGATCTTAACATGAATTAACATGACATCCAAAATATTTGTTTGTGTCATAAACACATCAGATCACCCATGGTGCATGTTTCCCAGGGCATTTCTGGACAGATCTTTCACCACAGTGAGCTACAGTACGAGTGAGTGACGGTCTGTTAATTAAAATTAGATTGCGTTTGCATTTTGTTATGACTGTGAAAATCCCATAAGTAGCAGCATAGCTACTGCATCATTTTAAGATATAAATAAGAGTAATATATTGTTTAAAAGTGTAAAGGGGCTATTTTATTTGTTTAACAAAAACAGTGTGGTTTTATTCAGTAATAAAGCAAGTCAATAGGTGTGGTTTATGCCGTCTCCTCAAAGGGTTAACATTAGTCAAGTAGCGTGATCACGGAACTGGTAAAGCACATAAGTTATGTGCTACTGAAGCAACATAACATAATTCAGCTATTTCAGCACAACAACAGATTGACAGCATAGTTCGGTCACAAAAATGGCGGCCACACCACTATGTGACATGATGTAACATGGAACCTATGACTATGAACACAATAAGTACACTGTACTTATTTTCTGATGTAGATACATGGTAATTAAGGCCGCTTCATTTAAAGTGGGACCAAGATTTTAGCTGAAACTTGGTGATTAAAATTTGTCTACCGTCAATTTGCTAATCAAAACCAAACAAACAAACAAACAAACAAGCAAACAAACAAAAATACAGGCAAAACAAAATAAATAATGATGACTTCTGATAATACATTGAGGTATTACAAAGCAAATTCTGTGCAAATAAAATATTTATGATTATTAACTTTAATCCAAAGCATCTGTATACGATCCTGATCCTGGTATATGAGAGTTTTGTTTTATGTTCACACAGACCTCAATATATTGACATGAGCCACAGGTATGAATTTTGTTTTGTTTTGTTTTTATTTTTGTTACTAACATCACGCATGGTCTGAGAGTGAGCAAATTAACAACTGAATTTCCTTTTTGGGTTTCCTATTAAGTATATAAACTGTTAAATATAAAGCATATAAACTGGTATGAATATAGTGGACCCAGAAAATATTTGGCCACTTAATCCACACTTAAAAATTCATGAAAGCCATCATAATAGATAAATATCAAAGTGGCATCTGCAAACAAATGATGCTAGAGCTTTTCTCCAATCTCATTTCACTTTTTGCAGGGCATTTTGCGGTGTCTTGTAAACAGCAGATCTCAAGGTGATTTGGAGTGAATGACTGAAACTGGTTCTCCTCAAGTTCACACAGGGGTCCTATGCGTTCTTCCACTATTGTTTGACACTGAGAGTCTTTTATTTTTAAAAGTGAACACTACTTTGGTAAAATGCTTTGAAAAGTGTGCTCGTGGTCTTGTAAATAAATAATAAATAAATGCCACTTGATTTAATACTGCATTTTTTAAATTATTTTATCTGAAGTAGCTTAAGTGGCCACATACTTTAAGCACTTGATATCTGTGGCTTCATCCAGACAGCAGACAGACTATTTATTCATTTCTTAAGTTATAGTTTATCTGTTGGCCGCAGGGTGACTGAGTGTTTAGCACAGTTGCCTCACAGTAAGGTCACTGATTTAAGTCCCGGCTGGCTCAGGTGACCATTCTGTGTGGAGTATGCATGTTCTCCATGTGTTTGCATGGGTTTCCCCGACAGTACAAAGACATGCGGTATAGGTGAGTTGAATAAACTCAATTGCTCGTAGTGTGTGAATGGAAGAGTGTGTGTGTGTTTTCCTGTACTAAAGGTTGCACTCTCGGCATGAAGGGCATCTGTTGTGAAAAAACAATTGCCAGTGAAAGTGGTGGTTCATTCTGCTGTGGTGGAAATATATATTTTGATTTTCTAAAATGTAATTCCTTTTCATTTTGAAAAATAATAATTTATCTTATTTAAATTTTTTTTTTTATTTTATTTCTTGTCAGTTTTGACAATTGTCAATTGCTTTTTTAACTTTTTTTTTCCAAGATGATTGATGAATCGAAAGCTCAAAAGAACCAACTTATCCATATGTTTTACACAGCGGATACCCTTCCAGTACTGGGAAACACCCATACACTATCATTCACACACATACACTACGAACAATTTAGTTTATTCAATTCACCTATACCACATGTTTTTTGACTGTGGGGGAAACCGGAGCACCCAGAGGAAACCCATGCAAACACGGGGAGAACATGTAAACTCCACACAGAAATGCCAATTGGCCCGGCCGGGACTTGAACCGGCAGGGACTTCTTGCAGTGAGGCTACAGTGCTAACCACTGAGCCACTATGCTGCCCCATTTGTGCCATCATGTCTGATCTAATTTTATTTTTTAAATATCTCAGATTCTCTGGATTTACTAGATTTATTGGCCATAGGTATGTGTAAAATGTTATTATTTAATGTTAATATTTATTTTATACAGATCGGATGACATTTCTTCCTAATTTATTTCTTTAAATGAAATTAAAAAAGAAATATTTAAAATATTTTTCCTATAAAATGACGATTGGTCTGAACAACAAATATTTAAATTAGTTTGGAGTAAAAATATTCATTTCTTTTGAAGTCACATCAATTGTATTGTGTTCAAAATCAAATACAAACATTTCTGAAAACACGGCACATTTTAATGTTATGCAAAACAACAAAATATAGCAACATTTTAATTTTAGATCTGGAAGAAATCTCATCAGTAGTTTACAAAATAAAACAAACAAATGACATTTACCTCAACATTACTGAAAAAAAATAATAAAAACCCTAGTAAATTATAATTAATACAGTGGTCGCTCGCTATAACGCAGTTCAACTTTCGGGGTCTAGCATTTTTTTGTGTGCAACTTGACATGCTTATTCTTATTTTTGTTTGAACTTTGAGTTTGAAATTTAAGAGTGTTCAAAGAAGAGAGAAAAGTGTGAAAATATTAATGCCTGTCTAAGAAAAGTGTGTAAAGTGTGTAGTGAGAGGTTGTACAGCCTTAAAACATCTATAATAATTGTAAAAATAAAAGCTGACTACTTTGCAGATTTCTAATAAACATTTCTTTAGCGGGTTATTATTAGAACAGAACTCCCGTGAACAACGAGGGACCACTGTATTTATATTTTATATTTACCATTTATATTTGTGTTAAAAAATGATTGAAATACTTTTTTTAACATACACTCTAATGTTTTTTTAATCATTAGACATTTTCTATTGCTGTCACTCATTCTTCATCCAAATATTGAAGCGTACACCACCTGCTATGTTCTGAATTCCCAATGAGAGAACAAGTGAGTGACTTATGCATGAATATTTCAACACGATATATACAGTATAGCACATGAAAACACAGCGATGCCTCCTATATGCTTCACGAGTTCCGCATCACTGCCTGCTGTCATGACAGACATGAGGCCAAATTTACACTTTTCAATCCCTCGTTGACAGCTCCTCTCAACGGCTGGAGAAGAAAGTCTCCAAGTTGGCATTGTGCTTATGCAAAGTCATCACGATGGCAACCACGGAGAAACTGCCTGAACAAACATCTTTCAGTGCTTAGTTTAACTTTATGTGACGATCCCTTTAACGTGAATTGCAAGTGAAAGCAATGAAAGCACATCACCCAATCCAATTGAAAACGCAATATAATGCAAGGTTAAAGGTGGATCAGGTGTTGTGTGTGAACTACTCGGAGTGAAATGCATCTTTTACAAAGCAGATTACCAAACAAACAAGTTTCTATTTAACCGTATTCCTTTTAAAACCTGACCTTAGTGTGTAAATAAAAGCTGATGGAGTATACCTAAGGCCACGGTGCTGAATGAGACGGGCTCTTTCTCCTTTCCGTCATTGTAGAAAGCCAGATGCCACGTGCCGGGGTCCAGATACTGCACAAAAATGGCCTCATTCTGGACAACAGTCTGAATACTGCGCCGTTCACGAGGAGATTCGATAACGCTCCATTTCTCCTTGCCATCCAGCCTTTCCATGAAGTCATACTAAAGAGACACAGAGAGAAAGAGAGAGGTGAGAAAACAATCAGCTGCAGAGCGTCATCTGCACTAAACACTGTGATGACAATCAAAGAAGCCAAATGAAATCAAAATGTAGAAGAGGTAACAACTCTGGAACGTGACAGGGAATGTGTAAGAATGCTGGAGACAAATATGCAGCGATAATTTGGATATCATTTACAATTCATAAAAAAAAAGACGCACATAAAAAAGGCCCATCTACACAGATGGTCTCTTCATGGTGATTAGCAAAAACCTGTTTTTTTTTTGTTTTTGTTTTTTAAGGGAATATAATAGAGAACCAGATTTCATTGCTCAATAAAGCATAGCTCACACTCTGGCCACCAAATGGCCACAAACTCCATTCTTTCCAAAGGTTGTTGGATTTTGTCGGATTAACATGTTAACCTTGTTGGTGTTTAATTGCACATTGAGAAGTTAATAGCATCAACCAGTGTATTTAAATATCAACACTTGATATTTAGCAGAATCAAAAGCAGACAGAGGATGAAAAATGGTCATGAAAACAAACAAGGACTACATTTCATTTTAGAGTTTAATGTAGCAGCTGGTCTTTTCCATATTTTGAAACCTCCCATATTCATTGTAAGAAAAAAAAATAAAAGAAAAAGTCCTGCAAGAAAAATATACTGTTACCTTTAGGTATATTGACATTTGGTTAAACCCTAAAACAACACAGAGCAAGTTCATAATATCAAAATTATACAATAGGATCATTTTTTTAAGACTTAAATTCATGTACTTACATGCACGCACGCACATACACAAAATATATTTCTAATGTTTTTATTCATTAAAAATAACATAAGTTAGTAATTTTGAGCAAAATGTACTCTCTTATAATAAAACTTTATTATTTGTGCACTATATGGCACTTTAAAGCTTTTAATATGTGAACATTTTGGTGGCTGCTGACAGGGGCGCCCCCAAGGGGTGGCCAGGGGTAGCCGCCCCAATATGATTTTGCTGTTGATATTATTAATTTAAATGTACTTGCCTAAATTCACAATATTTCAGTAAATAAATAAAAAGCATCCACTAAATTATTGTGGATTGATTGGCGCCACTGATGTAGCTGATTCACTGCACCTCACCCTTCCCGATAGTCGTTGACAGCACGCACACATCTTCAGTGGACAGCAATGGCAATTTAATATTTACTTTAAGGTACATCAATAGAAGGATCTGTATTAATAATGTTGTGGCTAAAAATAGAATATGGATAAATGATAATATTAGGGTCTGTAAAGTGAATGTATATAGTAATGACTTTTGTTCAGTTTGTTCAGTTGTTTGTTTTATTAACAAATTCATTAATCTTCATTAATGTTAGACATGGCATATACTGTATGCTGTACAATAAAAGTATGTCAAAAATAACTGAAACTTTTATTTGGTTTGCACATGTACTTGCTGAATTATTGCATGGAATAAATTGCAATATTTCAAGAGTAATTAATTAAATGACTTAAGACACATTATTTCATTTACCAGAAACAAAAATGTAACATTACACTGAATTCATTATTTTTTTGTGTGCCACCCCAAGATTTGGTGCTGCCTCTTCTGGCCACCCCTAAGAAATTTTTCTGGGGGCGCCACTGGCTGTTGAATGGATGAAGAGAAATCCCTCAATTTTTATTCAAATTGTATGCACTGAATCTGAACAAAATGGCTTTGGCAACATGATTTATATTAAATGATAGCAGAAATTCATGTTTATTACTACTACTAAACATGAAATTACTAACCCTTTACCAAAACGAGATTTAAAAAAATGGATTCCCAACCATAATTACAAATGGATGTGGTCCCTTTAAGGAACTAAACAAGACATGAGGCGATTTGCTCACCTGAGCGTGTGAAGGAGGCAGGCCTTTCCGCATGTATACCCCAAACAGCGCGTCCTTGCCCAGGGAGATGTTGAACTTGAGGAAGTGTGGCTGGCGCAGGTGAAGCAGAGACCTCCAGAAGACGCCTGGAGGAACGTCCTGACTGACACGCTGACCCAGCTCTAGCTCCCCGCTGCTTATACTGCTGTTCTTCAACACCCACGGCCCTGAGATCGACGCCAAGACGGAAAAGAAAAACACACAAAGAGAGTCTTTCAAAGACAAGGATTACGGGGAACATCCTTAGCTCTGTGTGGAAATATTTGCAGAGAAAAAAAAAATCAACATATATTATTCCACAGAGATGCAGCTCTACGCTAATGAATGTGCGGTGTGGGCTGCCAAAGTCATCAACCCTAAATCAAACCCTGTCTTCTCCCTTGAGATCATAATACCTCAGCATGACAGCGCTAGCCACACTCGCAAACCTCCTTTCCCATTACACCTGCTAAGTCTGTCCTCTAGAGAGAAAACTGTTGACGGCGCAAATAGATCCCAGCAACTCCAATCAGAAAATAAGCCAGCAAATGGGCCTTGATGCTATCAGAAACAACACACACACACAGACACACACTCTTTGTGTCTGAGAGGCCAGTGCAACACGAGTGGGCTTGGTGTTAGCTGTCAGTCTAGCCGCCGTTAGCAATGTTTGATGTGCCCTGATAAGCAGAGACAATCTGTTTCCCTGCCTGCTAAAACCTCTGGCTGCATTTAAACGAGTTATGGTTCAGAGAGGAACTGAATTTGAGAGAGCGCGAGCAGGCCCCTAAATGGATCAAGCTTTCTTTTTGCAGGCGAGCAGGCGCACGTACGCGCAGTGTCAGGTCTGAGTGACAGGTCGGTTAAAGCGGCCCGCTCTGGTAACCAGTGGGAGCTCGCACCAGCCTCCCTCATTAACACGGAGCATGGATGGACAGCTCGGCACTGAAGGAGAGCACCACACTGAGATGGAGAAAGTGAGATAGATAAAGAGAGAAAAATTGGGAAGCAGAAAAAAAAGGGGGAGAGAAAGTTCCCTGGAGAGGGTGCACGAGTCCTCGGCTCTGGAGCTCAAGTTCATACTCCTCAAGCTCGCAACCAGCTAGAACTGCTCACATCAGAGCAGATGAAAAAAAAAAACACTCTCTTCTTTCCCCTCATGAACGCACACTCGCCAGAATTGGTATGGGTGGATCTATAGTTTATGTCAGATTATCCTCTTCATATAGCTTTTATAGCTAGTGTAAAATATAAAAAGTTGGGACATTAAGGTAGAATATGAAAAACTACTCAAGTATAAGTACAGAAACACATGGTTATAAAGTCAATATATCTGTTAGCACTGCATTTACAGTAATTTTACATGTGTCCATTCTATGTATGTATCAAAGTCAGCAGTGCTTCCCACACATAGATTTTATTTGGGGGGCTGCCCAGGTGTATTAACAGCAACCCAAGTATATTTAGTGACAATTTTTTTACTATTATTATTATCCTATTACCCTTTGTTGTATCCGGCCAATATAACCAAACATCTGCAATCGATTAAGTAGTGAAAAATCTTCTCTCGATTACCCGTTTCATTTTGTGTGTACGATACCTAAAAATATGGACCTTTTTGTAATCATTAGCCTCATTTTCTATTTAATTAAGAGGTTTAAATACTTTTTAATTACTATTTATTGCTGGATTAGTTTGTTAGAAAATCATCATCCACATTTTTTATGTACCAAAAACATTTCCTAAAGATTCAGAAGAAAAACAAATGAGAATAATATTTATTTTTCAAATACAAATTCATTACATCAAATATCATTAGAAAAAATATGCTGTTCAAGTTTGAAATTAAAAACTAGCCTATAGTCATTTATTAAGCAAACACAAACTGGCCAGCACATTCAACTTTCCTCAGTCACACTGAAGCAACAGCCAAAAGAGGATTCCACTTGGTCTTTTAAGCCTTCTTCGATAGCTATTTTCACAATTTATTATGGTATAGCAGTCAAAATAAGACTTCAAATTTTGGACCTTTGTCAGTGAGGGGTGAGTCTTTCGAACCACCCAAACCCCCCTGGCTATGGGCCTAAAGACGCCGGTAAGACAGTCTCATGTGCTCTGCAGACTCACAGATCTTTTTACTAGGAGAGGACAAAATGACTGGTCTAAACTGGTTGCAAAATATATGTACACCATAATGGTTAATCAATGCATTTAAGTAATCTACACATTTATTTGTCTTTTGCTGAATATTAAATTGATGATGTTAATATATTACATAGACTATTTTATATAGATATCTTTGGCATTCAAGTTTGCTTTGAACTTGAGACAGAGGGAGAAAAGCAGGTTTTATCTGTCAGTGGGTGCACATGGCTCCTGAATAGTACAAAAGTAAGAGAAATAGTAGGTTTCTTTTTTTATTCAACAGTCTTTTTTTTACTTTAACCCATTGAAAATGAACAGTGTATAATAGTTTCATAATAAATTAAATTATTTTTAAAAATTCAATTTAGTTTTGTTTGTTGCATATAATTAACGATTTATGTGATGTGGGTAAATGATGTGTTTCAATCCGGCTACCACCGCAAATATATTTCAAACCTGTGGGAAGCACGGTGACGTATCATTACATAACCAATTCATAGATTCTGAAAATGTTTGCCTTTTTAACGTTTACATTTTTTCACAGTAAACCTGCCATTCATGATTCTTCATTTTCCAATGTTGCCATTGTTTGATGTATATCATTACTGTGTTTTTAGGTTAAGTATTTGATGTAAAAGTGATATTGTTATGAATTTCATGTTTTTATTTGAGTTAATGATTTGAAGTTTTGTTGCTGATAAAGAATGGAATATCTTTGTATCTGTCAAAGCAGTACAAGATTATTATACTTTAATATGTGTGACAGCAAAAAATGTTTGCACAAAAGTAGTCTACTGTACCATAAATATAATCCAATAAATTACAATACCATTTGTACTATATATAGATTTCAGTTTACATAATGGAGTAATCTAAGAGATATTACAGTATTATTACTGACTACAAATTGTGCCATGCAATTTGTAATCAGTAACTGATTACAATCCAAAAGTAATCTAACCAGCTCGAATTACTATACCCGAACCTAACCTTAACCAATGGAATTATTTAATATAACCAGTACTTTCATTTTTTTCCCCAACAAAACAGATTAAATGAGAGTTGGAAAACATTTAAAGAACTATACCGGAATTATTGGGTTCAATCTATACTTGTAAAAACCTATGCTTATATAAAAGACATCACACCCAGTTAATAGAGAGCTTACTCACTGGCAAAAAAAAAAATGGATGCATTTGCCGATTTGGTTTCAAAATATTTTGGATTCACTTCATTCAGTGCTGTTTGTGTCCTGGTATGATTTAAAATGAGAAATCGCTTCAGACGATTTAATGCGTGCAGGAAGCTGAACAAATCATTTCAACAAAGTCATTTAAGAACTTGTGCATAAACACATACAATAACTGAATTTCAACATTTACTCCAAGAGTCTGAAGCTTGGCATGCAGACAACTAGAAAAAAAACTTATACAATTACATAAGTCTAAATACAGATGACTAAAAACTACTTGTACATTAACAGTTAACACAGTTAACTAGTTAGGACATTAGCTTGGTTTTATAGCTATTAGATGTCTGCTTAATATGTGCTAACAATTTACTTTGATGCTCTTCAAACAAACTTTGTTTTGACTATAAGAAACTTGGTGAATATTTCAACCTATTTTACATTTGTGTAATAATACTCTAAAGATATAGTTGACATGTATTTGCAAACTTACAAAATAACTTTCTTTTATATACACTAGCTGACAAAAGTCTTGTTGCCTATCCAAGTTTTAGGAACAACAAATAATAACTTGACTTCTAGTTAATCATTTGGTATCAGAAGTGGCTTATATGAAAGGCAACGGCCTCTAGATTATGCTTATTTTACCAAAATAAAATATGATCATGCCTTGATTTTAAATTACTTAATTAGGACAGTAATGTCTGACTTAGCTGAGACAAATGTTTGTCACTTAGCATAAATAATGTACAGTATAGAATATAATGGTGCAGTGGAAAAATAATATTTTTTTTGCATAACTCCCATGAGCTTAGACAACTGCAGCCATACATCTCAGCAAAAATGTTCATGTCTCAATAATGTTCATGTATGGTAACTGGGCTGGCCAATCCTGGAGCACCTTGACCTTCTTTGCTTTCAGGAACTGGAGGCTGAAGTATAAGAAGGAGCGCTATTCTGCTGAAGAATTTGCCCTCTCCTGTGGTTTGTAATGTAATGGGCAGCACAAATGTCTTGATACTTCAGGCAGTTGATGATGCCATCCACTCTGCAGATCTCTCACACACCCCCATACTAAATGTAACTTCAAACTATGATTTTTCCTTCTCCAAAATTGGCTAATTTCTGTGAGAATCTTGTGTCCGTGTGGGTTCCAGTAGGACTTTTGCAGTATTTGTGATGATTGGGATGCAGTTCAACAGATGATTCATCAGAAAAATCTACCTTCTTCCTAAATCTACCTTTCCAATTATTCAACTAGAAGTCCAATTTTTATTTGCTGCTCTAACAACTGGGATCGACAACAATACTTTTGTCAGGTAGTGCATTTTTTTTTCACAAATGACTATTGTCAGATTTAGAGATTTATGTATAAAATTATTTGCAAAATACTTTTAGTATGATACAAATACACACACACAGTGACTGTATCCTTACTTTGTTTCTATGCACTGTATTTTCACTGTTCTTTATGGTTCCATTAATACATAAGTGCACAGTTAGACATACATATGTATAATTGCATAATTGTTCAATCATAAATTAAATATAAC
Source organism: Danio tinwini (assembly GCA_903798205.1). NCBI lineage: Eukaryota > Metazoa > Chordata > Actinopteri > Cypriniformes > Danionidae > Danio > Danio tinwini. Next base: position 1,376,289 of record CAIGQZ010032756.1, read on the forward strand.
TGTGAATTTTTTAAACAGTCGGTTAAATATTTCATTTGTAATATTTCTTCTCTGCATGCCATTTGTAACTTGCTTCTTAGTTCTGTACAAAACCTGCCATCTTTGGCTCTTTGATGAACTGCTTTTGTTCCTATTTGGATAAAAGCATCTGTGAAATGCATAAATTTAAATGTTATGCAAATTTAAAAAATACAGTAGTGTTGAATGAAAATGCCAAAAGAGACGCCTGAGGAACAAACAGTCTGAATAATTCATGAATAAAAGTGTTTCTTAGATCTTGCTCTGTTAAAATAAATAAACAAATAACACCAAATTCTGCTAGATATGTGGGGCATGCGTTACGTCATACAAGCCATTTAATAAGGAAAGCCCTGCAGAATTATGATTGTGGGTCAAAAGTTATCACCCATGGTGGTTTGCATATAGCATCACACCTGGATGTTCAAAAACAGCTTCTGTCTGTAATGAACACCATCCATCAAAAACAAGGCTTTCCAGTTCTGCTCCTGGATTTAGCTCCACCAGCTCCAACACGATTGTCTGGAAAGTACTAGTAAGCCCGAGGAGGTGTGTTTAATTGGGGTTGGAGCTAAACTCTGTAAGAGAGTGCCCTTCAGAAACAGATTTGGACAGCCCTGATAAAAAGGGTTATATAAATCATAAAGAGCTCCACAATTATCACTGCAAATGCATGTAAAACTCCAAATTATGTTATGTAATTCCCAATTTTCACAATACAATTGGTTCCCAGTGGATGAAATCCTGCCCTATATTTTACCACTGAAAAAACTCAGTCAAACAGAAGTCAAATTGCCTGTGAATGTTGTATAATGTAAAAAAAAATGTGGGTTCACAGTCAAAATCAAAGAGTTCTTAAAGGTTTAGAGATATATTTTTTGGTAACTGTTTATTTGAAGGAGTGTTGATAAGATGTCATGAAACCTTTATAATCATGACACAACACATGCCATAAGAGATTGTATGTATGCTACTGACAACTGTCACTAAGTGTCACTTGCTCTGTTATGTCATTTTAAATGCAAAGGTGGCAATGTTTGAGATGTCTTTTTCATGACAACCTGACATTACAAAGACAATAAAATGTGTCATAAATCTGTCATAAACAGAAAAAGGCCATTATAATTGTCATGAGTTTTATATAAGCGTTATTAATATTTTTTCTTGACCTAAACTACTGTGATATGAATTGAAACTGTAATAAAATATTAATTATGCTGTTCTAAAAGTATTTGACACTTTTAAAGAGAAATCTCAACGACAAATTATTGTATTATTATTTTTTATTATATTATTGTTGTTATCAAAATATTATTTTGTTACACTAAAAAAAGGGATCAGAAATCAAATCATGACTTTATAATGGCCTCAAGACAATCATGTTAATGACATTTATGACAAGTTATGTTGACTTGGTTATGTCAAATTGTCATGACAAAGACACTGATATGGTTTGCTATCTTAGTCAATGTTGTGCTAGTTACTGAAAAATAGTAGTTAAGTTACTAGTTACTTCATTCAAAAAGCAACTCAATTACTTTATCGATTACAGCAAAAAGTAATGCATTACTGCTAAAAGTTATTTTTTAGTTACTTTTCCAAAGAACATTTTTTAATGCTCCCATTAATGTCCTTATAATGTCACTTCAGTGCTGTATGGAGATTACACTGTTGATTAACTTTACAGTTTTAATTTATTTGCATTCTCACAACTAAAACACAAGACAGACTTAAACAAAAAGTTATTTTTAAACACTAATTTATTTAGGTCAGACCAGCAGCACAAAAATGAAAATAAATCACAAGGTCATAAACCAACTGAACAATATATTCAGAAACAAAAAAGCAAAAACTAAAAGTTGCTTTAGCATCATAAAAGTTGTTGTATTTAACCTTTAAACATGGGTTTAAGGGTTAAATACAATAACCCAAACAAAAATCTGCTGTTGTATAACAGCTATAAAAATATGTAAAACAATAAAAAAAAAAAAAAAATCACAGAATTTTTTCTGAGCAATACAACACTATAGGTTTACATAACTTGTTCTGAAATATAACAGAAATGTGTCACTGTGTATACAGATAACAAATGTGTGCTTATTTTTTTTAAACAACAAACATAGTAATATTAGTAATAGTAATGAATAATAGTAACGTTGACTTTCTCAATGTGTCTTGCGTGCACACTTGGTCTATGACTTTTGTCTAGCCTGGAGCCTCATACACGAGTATGCGTCTTCTTTACGGTGGTTGGATGGCATTCACCAATCCCACAATGTGTCGCCGCTGTAAACAGGAAGATGTAGGCTGGACTGCAGGCAAAATAAATTAACTTGCCAAGTAACAGACAAAAGCATCATATTGTAATGATAAACTATTATTTAAAAAGTTACTATATTTAAAAAGTAAAGCTTTTTGGTATTAGTTACTGTCAAAAGTAATGCCGTTACACTATTAGTTCCTGTCAAAAGTAATGCGTTACACTATTAGTTCCTGTCAAAAGTAATGCGTTACACTATTAGTTCCTGTCAAAAGTAATGCATTACAGTATTAGTTGCTGTCAAAAGTAATGCGTTACAGTATTAGTTACTGTCAAAAGTAATGCCGTTACAGTAATGTATTACTACATTCTCAGAAATAAAGGTACGAGAGTTGTCACTTGGTTGGTACCTTTTATATGTAGTATATATTAGTACCTACAAATTTAAGAGGAACACTTTTGTACTTTTTAGGTACCAATATGTACCCTTGAGGTATTGGTATGGACCTTTTAGGTACAAATTTTTATCTTTTGTAAAGGTACCACCCTGACAACTTGCATACTTTTATTTCTGAAAGTATAGTAACATGTTATTGTCCAACACTGGTCTTAGTAATGCCAAGTTGTCAAGACAAAAAAGAAAGACAGGCTATGTAATTTGTTTATATCAAGTTGTCATAACAAATATGTCTCAAACAATGTCATCTTTGCATTTAAGATGAAATTACTTAGTGAATGACAGTCATAAGCATGCATATAGCATCTTATAAACACCACTTCAAGTATATTTTTTCAGTCACAAACCACTTTTGCTTGCATTCAGCATTTTCTGAGTATTGGCTGTCATGCTATATACATGAATAAACTTGCCCTTCTGAGAAATGGTCTCAACTACTTTTCACGTGAAGGTCAAAAGTCTCCTGCATTTGTTGAGAGGTTCACAGAAATCCAGACATGAGCCATATGAATGGGCTCTGTAGACCCGCAAAACAACAGCAGTCAAACTGGAGGACAAGGTGAATCCAGCACCGTGCTTCTTCTTTCCCACTGACAGCTCACTAAAACACATGAATCTCGGTGCATGTGTGTCTCTAGGACAGCTAGCCCTTCTCAAGAAAGCTCTCGATCAAAATGAAAGAAGAAAACACTTCAGAAATATAGAGCGAGAAAGAGCGAGAGGGCACAAATGCACTCTAAAACCTTTGCATATCAAGTCCTTGAACCCACATTATGATTATCCAGAATCAAACAGAAGTCCTTCCATTATCAACTCAAGTGTATTGGAAAAATAGTGACTGTGACGACATTACTAAAAATATATTATATTGCTTCTTACATGTGCCAAGACTTTTTAAAATTAAAACCATGACATTTTAGCTTGATTCTACAAGTCGTTGAACTATTTAATTCAAGCATTGACTTTTTTTGTATAAGGTTTTGTATGATATGATATGAATATCAAACAATTTGAATATCAATATCAGAAAGCTTAGTAAAGTCAGTATTGTGTGATATTTTGCACAATATTGTCTGCCAATGAACTGCAGAACTGTAGTTGTTAATCAATGAAGCAGTTGTCCATTTATAAAGACATCCATTTAATTAATTTCTGAGTGAATCATCTATTTAAATGAATCAATTGAATAAATCATATCACACATTTACCGCCACCTAGCTTTATTGGCAGCTTTAGTTTCTTATTTTTTTCATTAAACAAAATGTTTTTGTTGTTGTTCCTGTGTGAATGTATTGATTTGGGGAATCAAAAAATTAAATCAACCAGTTGATGGAGCGTAAATAGATTATGAATGTGTATAAGGGTGTTTTCACACTAGCACTTTTGGTCTGCACCTGGGTTCAATTGACGTCAAAGTACAACATGTTTAGCTAGTGTAAATGCTGTCTTATGAACTCGGGTGCGCACCCGTAAACCGTATCCAAGTCCGTCTGAAAAAGGTAGTCTGGAGTATTGTTTGTGTGAACTCTAGTACGGTTCACTTCTGATATGGATGCAATCGTACCTAATAACGAAAGAGAACAGCCAACTATAACAAACATTAGTTTTTATAATGTTCATTCTTGTGTGTATGTCTGTGTATTGCCTACCCTTGTGACAAATGGGACTGACCCAGTGCAAACAGTGATAATGTCTGCTTGTCTCCACCAAAAATGACTTCTGCAGACATTGCATGAACATTTTTAATGTCTTTGTGGAAGATAGACACAAGTGGCTCTCTATTATATTAACTTGGGTTTGGACCAGTGTGAAAGCACCTTAAATAAGAATTCAGACGCAACTTAAAAAAAAAATAAAAAAATAGGGAACCAAAAACAAAACAAACAAATATATATAAATGTTATGTTCAATAAATTATGTGTTGAATCAAAATTAAATATTTCTTTCTAAAGCTACTTTTTTTTAAATTGTTTATTTGGTGTTTTTTCATATTTAACATAATACTGCAATAATATGCAATTGATTTATCAATTAGATTACCAGTTGTGTTTACTATACTATATATACAAGTTTACTATATCAGAAAAGCCATAGAAATACAAACCTCAAAGTAAATTAGCTTAAAAACCATGACCTACAGTAAATTAAAAAAAGAAAATGTAATAACATGCAAACGTGTAAAAAGCCTTTATCAATTTATGATTTCCATTGTGACCGTTCATTTTGTTGTCCATTACTCTTCCAATCAAATAGGATTTGGCACTCACACACCTATACTGTAAACACACACACACAAGCATCCCAGTTAAACCTACATTAGCACCTATGTGTTTTCCTCCATGAAGAAGCCCTCTTTTTGAAGGGAGAAGCTGCACTGTCTGTGAGGAACGTCAATACCAGCACTCTCTAAAGGTCGGCAGCAGTCGTTATCATCTGAACGTGTTGACACCGATAATGATAAATCATTTGAGGTGAACGCACAACAGACGGGAAGAGTCTTTGTGTCGGAGGCACTGAGAGTTGGCCAGAGCTTTGAACCATTAACTAAAGTCCATTGAGATCCAAAACATCTAATCTAAATAACCCCGTTTATCAAAGGTCACCAGGAAAAAAAAAAAGGCACACAAGACTTTTTACACTAATGGACTCTCTCAGTATACAGGAAAGGAGAATTGCTGGTCGGGCCCAGATGATTCCTGGAAAGCCTCAGGCTGACATAGACTAACATGTGTTATAACAAGGCGAGAGTGTCTAAATCTCCAGCCATCATTTCTAAAAAGTGTATTAGTATTACCAATCTCGCGTAAAAATGCAGCAGGAGCTTTAAGAAGAGATTGGATGATTGTAGACAATGCAAAAGTGCAACCTCAGCACATTTTTAACTATCCGAATGTGGCATACCTCAGAGTTAAACAAAACATTCAGCAAAAAAAAAAATAAAAAGTTGAGTGAACTGGCTACGATAATTTTGTTATTACATAATTATTAAACATAATAATGTATATTTAACATAATTACATATTACATGTAATAATAATTACATACATAACATCATCATTAATTGTTAATCTTAGGTCATTACATACTTATTACAAATGTTTTTAGTAAGTCAAAAATGTTGCAGCAAAACTTGTAGGAGAAAAATAAAAGCACATTTCTATTACACTTTCATCATTTATTTATAACATACTTATAAGAAATCCAAAAATTTTATTTTGATTATTGAAATAACCAGTAAGAATATATGTTGACTGGGACCTGATTTGGAAAATATGCTTAACTGTATTACACTGTTTGTTTGTTTGTTTGTTTGTTTGTTTGTTTGTTTGTTTGTTAGAATATAGTCATTATATACTCTTTTTGTGTGTCCAGAAATAATCAACCATAGGCAACATGAGTTACAATGCATGTCCATGTATCTGACATGGCTTTCGAAAAATTTTGGACAGAGGAAAAACAGAAATGCGTCATCTCGCTCTCCAAATTACCATCCTGCCAAATTGAGCGCAGAACTTCTCCATTGCTGAGCTTCTCTTGTGCGACAGATGAGTTCTGCACCATGACTGGTACATACAGCATTGCGATGGCTCTGCTGTGGTCACGACCAGCTTTGCTGTGTGTGTGTGTGAATACTTCCAGCATTTCCCTCACCAGTTTTTGACATGATTGTCTTGGTCTGTCATGATTTTTTTTCTGTCCAGACTTTTAGAAACCTGTCTATAATATGTAAATGCAAGTCTAAACATACATTCTTAAAATAAATATTTCGTAATGCCATTAAATAGCCCCTATTGTGCATTATATAAGGTCATATTCAAGTTTTGGGGTCTCCAAAATTAGTCAAAAAACACTTTCATTGTCTTATACCTAATATGTATTTATTTTTACCTACAGTAAGTATCTCAATGACTCCCATTTGAATTGTTCAGTGATTCATTTTTTCCAAACCCCCCACTTGGCATGCATAGGAGCAAGGTTGGCTTGGCTACACTGTGGTATTGTTGTAGAAATTGACTTTAACCATTTATTCACCACAATCCCGCATCATCCCACAGTGATCATTAATCACTCATCTTCAGTCATGATCAATCCTATTTGATTGCTAAATGGCTAAAGATGGAAAAATGTTAGTTGTGTTCAATTGATTAATGTTTATTTTTCTTTTGTTGTGAGATAATGTTTGAGATCATGTAATCCAGAGGTGTATAAAAGAGCAACATGCTGTGATCAATATTGTCTGATGAAGAGCCGGTGTGCTCGAAACGTCACACTCTTTGTGATTTTAAGTAATAAATTTATATTTTTGGAGTTCTGGTGTTGCTGCCTTCATGAATATTTTTGCACTAAATGGCTAAAGATTTAGAATCAAGGTGATTCATACAAATGACTCTGAGTCGATTCTTTTTTTTTTTTGAGAATCAATAGCTTCAAACTTGGTGCACTTTCCGATTTTAACCTCAGCTAGAACTATGTTTCTTTAGATCATTGAAATGTTCTTCATGATTACACACATGGTTCTTTTAAGAACTGCTAAGGAAAAGTTGCTTTAGGGAACCAAAAGTGTTTCTTCTATGGCATGACTGGCAAAAAAAAGACTCACACTTATTTATTTATTTAAATCTAGCCTAAGATTTGGATTGTGAAAATTGCTTTTGATTTATTACATTATTCTTAATAAGTCATTACATAGTTACCATGTCATATACTTGATGAAGCTTTCCCCCATTACAATAGCATGCATTCATGAACTGTGCATAATAAAACTATGGACAGCTGGGCATTTTGGATTTCATGTTATCAGAGGGTTTGCATGTCATGTCATCAGGTGATTTGGATTTCACGTTGTTGTGTTTCAGGGTTCTGGCATGTGTTTGGCATTTACCTCTGCCTCCGGAGGGCACTGTTGCCACGTCGCCGATGCCAGGAATGCTCATGCTGAGTCCAGTGTTCACTAGATGCCCTTCAGTGGGTTTCAGCCGCCAATTCAAGCCAAGCAGATTAAGAGCTGCAAAGGAAAGAGAGAATTAAAAAATAAAACATGACACCACATTACACCTTCCGACCACTTCATGTATATACAGATGACACGTCCTGACAGCCGAGAGCCTGCGACACCCATGCAACCATAACTCTCTCTGACAGAGGAGACTTTAGCATACAAATACACTCATTACAGCCAATGACACTTTGACCACAGTCTGTGCTTTGTTTGGGCTCCGCGCCCAGACAGGTTTACTTGGACCAGGTTTAATCCAAACCGCTACAGGAATACTAAACTCGCCGTAGATATGAATATATCACAAGCAGACGCGGGTGGGAAATGAGCAAAAACAGAATGTCAAATGCAACATAAAACAATGTCAGGAATTTCTTGATATTGCAAAACAAGGTAAGAAAGGAAAAAAAAATGTCTCAGGGAAAAATATAATAATAAAACCAAAGCCAGTTTAAAGTTGGTGACAGATGCCAAATATCCTCAACACGTTCTTGTTTTTGAGAGCGCCAGAGGGGATTTTGGCGAGATGCCTGCTTCTCTCCACACCCCATATGTACTATAATCAGTGCTTCAGCACTTCCAGTACTTTGTAGAGACTGATTAGCTCCAATGGAGATCACTCGATATGCAATATTCAGAAATGTCAAGTCGTGTTTAAGAAATATGATAATGATCAGCGAAAGTTAGTTTTGTGATGTGCTGGTGGAAATTACAGACAAGATGCCCTAAGGGAAAACAAGTGCAGTTAAACACACACACACACGCACATCAAATCTTGCAGAAAAACGCTGACATTCGCAGAAGCAACCGTAACACCTCACCTCCGCCCTCTAGTACTTCTATCCCTCCCTCAATCTCATCCAGGCAAAATCAATGGCAGCTCAGTGTTTCCCTGCATCCTGACGGCATGTGTGTTATCGCTCTCATGAAGAAGGGTCAAAAGAAAAAGCTGACTCTTTCAAGCTGTCAGACTCTCTAGTCATTGTCCCACCCACACACACACTATTCCTCATCTTATCACCCTATCCTCTAATCAGCCTTATCTCTCGCTCAGGCATTGTTCTTTTCACCTTTCTCATGTCCTCCATCCCTCCTGCTTTCTCTCTGCTTATTTCACCGCAACGCTCACTAACAAAAATGCTCTATTATGACCTGAAGCCTCTTGTTGGACTAAACAGCGTTGTGAAGAAACTCTAAACATCATGCTTTATAATTCTGCATGCTGATGGTAGAATTGACACTCTTAAGTCCTATTTGGACTGTGATTGTTTTAGGGTGACATATGGACTTTCCCTATTCACAGGGGGTAGTTGGTGACTCCATAGCAGTCTGAATGCAGAATGTTGGTGTTTTTCTCTCCCACCCTGCATGAAAAACTCTGGCCGAATGACCTACTCTGTTTTTGACAAACACTGAGGTTGTGAGGTGATTTAACGGTGTGCTGTCCGAATTAATATCAGTGAGTCTGCAATGGAGTTTAAGCCACACTGTAAAAAATAAAGCTGTAAAAAAATGGTCAAAAGACTGGCAGCAGGGCTTCCAGAGATATTCTGTAAATATACACAACATACTATACAGTCAAAAATTCATTAAATTACAGTTTGTTACTGTTGATAATTTGCATTTAAACTGTGAAAAATGGGGAAAAACTGCCATTTCACTAATTATTACTGCAATTATACAGATTATTACTGTCATTTTACAAATGATTACTGTAAATATAACACATTTGGTCATCATTTAACAACAAAAAGAAGCTTAGTGTCATGTGAGGATGCCTGCACAACAAAGCTCAGGATCAAATAGCAGTTTATTGAGAGAATCGTCTTGCAGTTAAAGGTTAAAACAGGAACAAACAGGTGCATACAGATTATCCCAAGCGTAAAGGCGGCAAACAAAATAACATGTATTATAATAAACAATAATAATAAGTAAAGGAGTCCAATGCGGCAAGGCAAAACGTGTTGTAATGCTCCCTAAACAGTTTAAGACTCAGCAACGATGTGTCTGTGTGTGGTGAGTTTACAGTCCTTGAAATTAGTCCATAACGATCTTCTGACTGTGTGTGTAATCAGTTACATTTAGGGACCCTGGTGTGCAAGATGCATGCTGTATAATGTAAAAACTGGAAAATTTGGTAAAAAAATACAGACAATTACATGTAAAAGAATGTCAAAGGTCGTTTTGTAAATTATTTTTACAATTCATGGTAATTTGCATCAGAAAAGTGACATCTCGTGTATTAAATATGAACACTTACATTGCTAAAGTGCTAGACATGTATTGTCCATGTACTCTGTTTATTATTGACTAGCTGTCAAAAGCCACCTTTTTTGAGTTGTGTTACTGCAATGTAATTGGCTGTTGCCATGACGATCGTGCCAGCACTGATGCCAACACCCCATGTGAATCTAGTGTGAGTTTGATGAGGGTTAGAGCTAAACTGCAGTGAAGTGGATCTCCTGGGCCATATTTGAGGATCTCACATACCAGCATTTTCAGGTTCATAGGATTACAAACTAAGATTTCCACCACAAAAATGATCTTCATCCGAAAGAATATTTTTAATCACTGATGAGCTTTAGAGATTCTTATTGTTTAGACAAACAAATGCTGTCAGGATAAGGCTTTAAAAAAAACTGTCTGAAATTTTCACCAAAACTGAGCATTATTCTAAGCCTCCTTTGTTGATGTTGAGTTATTTCACTTTGAAGACCATGAAAAGAACTTATTCTTTGCCATAAAGGTGAATTTACCGAACCTATAAACTGGAGCCTGAAAAAAATGCTCATTTTAGAAGAACATTTCTGACGGCATTTAGAGGTTTTTGCATCTGTCCTGAATACGTTTTTGTTTAGTGATTCCACAGTGTTTATTTTCTCAGAAACAACATTCAGTGAAAAATTCTTAAAAAAACTAAACATTTTTATAGCATAAAGAACTATTTTCTCCCTATTATAAGGACCATTTTGTGAAAAGGTTACAGTATACTGTAATACACTTTTCCATAGTGGGCTATGATTCAAAAACATATGTAAATATATATTTACTATAAAGTTTAGAAGCTTTACCTCCCTGTTATGCACTGCGAAATCCTTAATCATCTTATAAATAACAATAAATTGCAGTTTCAGGAGAATGTCGCTATTAAGAGACATTAGAGTCGGATGACAAGATGCTCCTGTCCCTGACAGATCACAGCTAAGGCCAGTTTTGTGAATGACTGCTTGTCTGTGGCATTTAATGCAAGCAGTGTGAGAAATAAGCTGAAAGACATCACTGAAAATAACGCTGTTTTATTACCTTGAGGAACATGCTTGCTTGATGTGCGCTTGCTTTCAGATGAAAGCTTTAAAATGCGTAAGTTCATCAACTAACTCCATTTTCAGATCTCTGAATGTATTTTGCAATCTGTGTAGGAAGAACAGTTATTCTAGAGAGGATGTTATTTACAAAAATCAAAGCACTGGTTTACAGTGTCATGAACTAAATCTGTGGGTCAGCTCTGCTAGCTTACACAGACTTTTGTTTTGCCGTTGCTTTTGACATTATTTTGGATTAGCTATCAGCAATCCTTAAAATATCTTTTGAAATATTTAAATAATCTACATTTATTTCTTTTATTTTGTATTATTTTGTGCTGGGGCATAATTAGGCCCACACGGAATCTGTGCGCACAGAAATCCACACATTTCTGCCAATTTTTAGCCCATCGATGAGTCTTTATTTACTTGTGTAAATGTGTGTACATTTATTCATGTTCATTTGATTTATTCACAATACAGTTTGTAGAGTAATATTTTCTGTTGTTTTTTAGTAGACATTATAAAAAGAGACTTGCTTTGTTTACCAAATAAGTGGATCTAATTGAATTTGCATTGTAAACATTAAATAAAAGTTAAAACGGTATTACTGTTTATTTCATATATGAAGTTTTAGTTACAATACTTCCAAACTCTTTCTGCATAAATCTGCAGATTTTTTTAGAAACTTTGAACAGAAATAGCAGAAAAAATGCTCTAGGCTGGTTCAATCTGAAAGTAATATAATAATTAAGAAATGAAATACAGCTACATTAATAAATTACAAAATAACAAAAAAAAAACTAAATAAAAACTAAAAAAAAAGAATTTTGACTTGGGCGATAACTCTAAACTCTACTAAAAATTACTACACTTAAAACAATGTGTGTTTTACTACTATAGTACAGTGTGATCTTCACTGTTTAGGTGATGTTCACAGGAAAAAAAGCAAGATGCCAGTGTTCAGGTCACAAACTTACATAATGGCAAGTACATGTGAGCAACAACAACTGAAACAATCTAAAGGCTAATGAATTTACATTCATTTACATTCATTTACATTGAGCCACCTTGACTTCAATCACAACCACACAAACATGCACACACGCACACACGCACGCACACACGCACACACGCACACACACACACACACACACACACACAACAATGAATGTCATTTTAGTATCACATTTTCTAGTATAGCAAAACATAATGAGATCAAATATTTTCACCACATAGGAACAGAGTTAAAAAAACAGATATATTTTAATCAGACCAAAATGAATGAATTAATAAAAAATACAATGTTGTGCTTTGCCTCTCTGACCCATTATAGCTTCAAAGGTATTTTAACACTCCGAGGGAATTTACATGAAATCCGTCAGAGTCTCATTAATGTAAATGTTCAGCCATTTCAACAGCATGTTTACAAGTTTTAATTCGCTGCAAATGTGTTAACAAGGCAACTATTTGTCAACAGAGGATATTCAATTAACAGTAACAACAGTAACCACAGTAACACTGGAATAAATAAATACAATTAAAATAATTAAAACGGCAATTTACATACTGCAGGTTCATTCAGCATCCGTCTAGAGAAAAGCACTCTGAGAGCAAAGCAATCAGACTGATATTTCATAGATTTTGATTAAAAAACGAGGCATAATCAAGGATCAAACTCTGATCTCATGCCTGTATGGCAGCATTATCATTACCATTAATGTCATTTTGCACTTTTATTGCTAATCAAATCTTATGGAGATCTTCTACAAACTCATTTTTGGTCTGCGCAATATGCATTAATTATTAAGAGGAAATGTGTTCGCTGTGAAATTCATGAGATGCTGCATCTCACTTTATGTAATCTCTATGTATAATTCACCTCTTCAAAGTGATGAATAATCATACCTAGCTGAAGCACAGAGAAAGAGGAAGGGGAAGAAAGAGAAAAAGTGAGAGAACAGACGCAGATACAGATGACACAAGTATTCCCCCGTCTTGCCTGAGTAGGTCTGGAGTTGTGCTCGGATGTAAAAGTGCAGTGAGGAAATGAGCTCATGAGCTGCAGAAGTTATTTCACTGAGCTGGTGCTGACAGCAGCACTGCAGAACTGCAACTCTTTCTTCAGCACTTCTCTAATACAGCCCTAATGCATTTCTGACCTAATGTTTATACGCGTCACATGTTCAGTTAAGGCTCTCCATTGACCTGATTTACACTAGAAGGACCCTATAATTTCTCCGATGCAGAAAATATAGATGGAATCATAAAATCCTTTCACAAAATTGAAAATGACTTTATAATAGAGAACGTCTCAGAATTTTGGATGAATAAATCATAGTTGTACACCTGGTCAAATATGAGTATTATACTGCAAAACTGCATCCAAAATAAAAGCTTGTATTTACATTAATTCGTTCATACATTCATTCATTTTCCTTCGGCTTAGTCTCTATTTCAGGGGTCACCACAGCGGAATAAACATAATATATAAATACAGACATACACGTAAATATTTGTGAAAATATTTATATTTGTGAAATTATTTATATTGATCATTTTTATATTTATATCTAAAACAAATAAATAAAAATGTAAATATGTTGGTTTGCATTTAAAGTATTATATATATATATATATATATATATATATATATATATATATAT
>CAIGQZ010032756.1:1392887-1412547 GCA_903798205.1 Danio tinwini
ATATAATATGCATGCTTTATGTGCTTTAAAGAGAAAGGGCGGCATGGCTTGTTGTAAATTACGCATTATAGATGTACAGTGAGTCTTAAGCTCTTAATTTGTTAAGACTTCTACTGCTTGCAAGAGATAATGAAGATTTTGGAAGCCAGTGAGATATAAACTCTCAATTCTGACTTTTTGTGTAACAGTTCTTACTTCTTTCCTCCGAATTGAGAAAAATAAATTTGCAATTGCCAGTTATAAAGAAGGCGAGGGGTCTTTTTTCTTTCAATTGTGAGTATATATCTCAAAATTTTCACTTTAAAACATACAATTACGAGTTGAAATCTAATAATTTAGAGAATAAATAATCAGATTTGTGAGATAAAAAGTTACAAATACTTTTTATTATTCAGTGGAAAAAAGCTAACTACCAAAGATGACAAACTAACTAACTAACTAACTAACTAACTAGAAAACTAACTGACTGACTAAGTAACTAACTAGAAAATTAACTGACTGACTAACTGACTGAATAACTCAACCAAGGCTCATTCTGAAAATGTCCCTCTATATACATTTCTGGAGACCGCAAAATACATCCCAGGGGGTACTTTTTTTTTGCAGTTTTTGTTTTCGCAAATCTACCAGAGGCCACTGTGTACGCATTTGAGATCTCAAATTTCTCTCCAGAGTGCCATTCACGCATGCTGTTCTCGCATAAACCCACCAGAGGCCGCTTGCATTGCAAGCGCTGCGCTGCATTTTCACAACACAAACAATTAATAAAACACACTGCACTTTTTCACAATGCAAACATTTAACGAAAACGCGCTGCATTTTTTCACAACACAGCGTAAATGTTTAAAGGAGACCCTAAAACGTGACTGACCTGGCTTTTTAGGTTATGGTTATTTAGACTAATAAATACTAAAGACAAAGGAATTGGGATAAAATAAACAAACAAAAAAAATCACTTTTTAAAGATCATCTACAAATTTACTGAGCAATAGTCACAGCACAGTGGCATCCATCATGTTTTTTTGGTCCCCATGAATCATTTCTGTTGTGTTTCATTCTTTTTGTGTTGTAAAAAAATGCAGCAAATTTTTGTAAATGGTTTGCGCTGTGAGAAAATGCAGCACATTTTTTAAATGTGTATTTGTTGATACGATTTGCAGCACATGTGCTGTCAAACAGATGAAGATCTTTTCTTAATTTGCAGTTGTTGTTTTTTTGTAATTACATGTGTTTTCTTAAATTGAAGCATGTTAAGCTCTCTTGGCCACCGTAGAATCTCGCCTGAGCATGGTTCAGTTGACCGGCCCTGGCCCGGTTGGAAGAGGTGTGCCAGATCACGTTTCGGTTGGATTTTGGCGTAGTACATTTGTAGTGTGAGTGCAAAATCACGCACGGTTCAAGACAACCATGGCTAGTGTGAATACACCTTCAAACCCAAAGAAACAAAAAGTAGATTTTTTATTACATTTAAACTGTTTATATACATTTAAAGATGCTTTTAGTTGGTGTAAAAGAATGTTTCAGAATAAGCACAGAAAGACATTCAGAGTTGGCATGAACACAAATAAATCTTTGTTGTTTATTACCGCTAGATCATGTAGTTCTATTCTCTGTCTAACTTCCAAAAAACACTCTTGACTGACCAAGAAAGAGCAACGCATAAGCAAAAACACCCCGGCCTTCCATAACACCTTCAAAAACAGACACACACAACCACATAATCGCCCTCTTGCTGAAGGTGAAACTGCTGTTTTCTTAGCTGCTGATCTCCTTAGAGTGTGTGTGTGTGTGTGTGTGTGTGTGTGTGTGTGGCTCTGATGTGTGTTTTGATTAGAGGTGCGCGAGTCCTGCTGCTATGAATATAAATGAAAGGCTACAGTGAACTGCCGTACCCTGAGGACCAGCTCCATCCGATTACATCAGCTCACTCAGTCTTGACTGTTGACCAAAAAACTCACAAATGCACCCTGGGAGAACTGCCAATCCCCAGATAAAACTCGTCCCAAAATGCCACACATGCTCAAAAATAAATAAATAAATAAAATCAAGACTGTTGCTTCAGGCATGCAAGGTCTACACACACACACACACACACATAGTTTCCCGAAGCTCCTGCGTGGGCATGACGAGATGGATCCAATCTATTCCACTCGGCTTGTCAAATACTCAGAGCACAACAATCACTCCCCATGGTATAAACACACATACACACGTGCAATCAACTTCACCTCTTGCAGTTCTATATGCACCATTGGAATCAAAGCCTGATGCTTTGATCATCAATCAAAGCCTGATGCTTTGATTGACAGTGATTTTTATCACTGGTATAGAGTGACGATGGGGATCCAGCGATATCTGTCCAGTGATATGATCGCATGTATGCGAATTCTCCATTCAAACTATTCTCTCCCCTGTCACTCAGTGGTTTATTATTAGGCAGCTGTCAGTGAAAACAATGAGAAACAATCAATATAAAAGTAAAAGTAAAAAAAAAAAAACGATGAGTAAAATTTCAATAGTATTGAATAGTAAAATATTATGCACTGACTGTAACCATGGGAAAGATAAAAAAGTAGTTATTAGAAATTAGTTAAACTATTATGTTTAAAAACGTGTTGTAAATAAATCATGTGTTGAAGACTGCTTTATGTCACTACTGACATCAAAAACGAAAAATGAAGGCAAAACTAAATGAGTTGAATATTACTTTCAACGTGACTGAAAACTAAATTTAAACAATGTGTTACATCTGTTCTCCGGTACTTGCCGACTGTTTGTAAATTCAACACTGGATTTCTTAATGTAAAACTATGTACACTCAATTTCTGATTAATAGACTCTGCATAGCCGAGGACTTCTTATATTAAAAGGTTTAAAATCGCTATTGAAAACAATGTGGAAGTTATTTATAAACTATTTTCGAGAGGATCACGTGCTTATGATTGCCTGCAGCTGCCCTGCATTATCCAATTTATTCTCCAATCAGACGATTCCTAGGCCACTAGGAATCTAGGTTCCAGATCACAGACATCCTCGTTTTGAAGAATCCCCCCTCCACCCCTACTCCTCCTTTCTAGACGGGTGGCACGGTGGCCTGGTGGTTAGCACTGTTGCCTCACAGCAAAAACGTCTTTGGTTCTGGCCATTAACAAAATCAGCAGACATTTCTGTGTGAAGTTTGCACGTTCTTCCCGTGCTTGCATTGGTTTCCCACCGGTTCCCTGGTTTCCTCCCACCGTCCAAAAACATGCAACTTAAGCATGATGATTGCCTAATCCAATTCTCGAGTTCTTGAGTTCGACCTGAGCTCAAACTCCCCTCCCATCTTGCAACGGGAGGGAGCCCCGGGCTCGAGGATCTTTTGAGCTCAGGGTTCTCTCCCGGGACAGCATGCCAAACAAGCTTTATAATCAGTCATCAGCTAAGTGTGAACTCTTTAAAGTCTAATATAATCAACAGTGGACATTTTGATAGTGTTTAACAACATGAACTTGACTGAAGTCGAATATTTTTATTACCTGTGTCAATTTGAGGGTTAACTTCTGACGAATGCAAGGAACTGATGTGCGCAACACCGTCACTGACACAGAAAGCGCTCGAAAGCAGAGAGAGGAAGTGCACGCTAGAGCGAGAGGCCCCAGTCATATCTCCGCAGTTTGCCGCCAATGGCTGATATCACTTTTTCATGACGTTTTGACACAAAATACGCATCCAAATTTAGGGGAGCCAAGGTTGTTGACAACTGAACCCCCCAAACAAACCCCCCCCCCTCCCCATATTAAGGGACTATTGTTGGCAAAATATAGCAGTTTTTTTCAAAAATATGTTTCTGAAGATCATGATCGTAACACATTAACATTGTTATGAATGTACTAAATCAGATGCTTTTTTGTAGTAAAAATCCTTATTATTGCCTCTTTTTTGTTACATTTATAGACAAAGAAACCACTAGCCACTGACATCTATAGTAGGAAAAAAAAACTATGGAAGTCAACAGAGACCAGTTTTCAACATTTTTCTAAATATATTATTTTGTGTTAAACTGAAGAAAGGTATCCAATCTATTCCACTATGAAATAATGAAATCAAATATTTCCCCATGAAACAAAATGTGCATATAGACATACATACATACACACACATGCAAACAAATTCACCTACTCTCCCTCTCATGCAGTAAAGCCTGATGCTTTGACTGACAGTGTTTTTTATCGCTGGTATAAAGTGAGGATGGGGATCCTGCAATCTCTGTCCTGCAATCCGAGCACATGGATGCAAAGCTCCAATCAAACTATTTCACTCCCCTGTCACTCAGTGGTTTAATATTAGGCAGGTGTCAGAAAAAAACATGGGGAAAGTAAATATGAAAGTGAAAGTAAAAAATGAAGAGTGTCATTTTAATCAACACTGGGCCTGTACGATAGAGTGTGTCAGTTTGAGTCAGGCAGACAACAACTGGGCTGCGAGTTTCAGATTGGCTGGCGAACATATTATCTCCACGCGACAGAATCTCCAGCATCTCGGGCTGTGTAGGTGTGTGACTGATTGGTGTTTGTTTGGGTGGCCGTTTGGGCAGAGGAGCACGCCATGAGCCTGCCAGTGTGTGTGTGAAGACAAATATAAAATGGGCAGGTGACAGTAAAAGTCCCCGCTGACAGAGAGCACTGGTAAATGGACACATAATGACTCATTGTGACTGACATACAGCATGTTACTGCAGACCTGACGGAGTCTTGACCTGTTTTCATAAACAAGTTTCTGTCTCATTGGCAGGAGCTGGAATGGTGAGTCATTGCACTGCCTGCTCACATCACTCTAAAACCAAATAGATGGCAGTCAATACCAAACCAGAATTCTAAAAGTACATTAATAAAGGGATAGTTCACCAAAACATTTATTTGCTCTTAATTTATTCTCCCTCAGGTCATCCTATATGTAAATGATTAATTAACTTTAGCTTTAACAGTGGTAATATTCAGCTCACTTCAGCTAAGTACATACAGCTCACATATGCATAGCAAAACATCAGAACACTCGACTCTTTATTTGGATTTTAGTAAGTATAACTTTGACTTTATTCAGTTCATGGTCTCATTTTGTTTGTAACATTGTAAGCTATAAAATTGTGTAGATTTTTACTATGAAGATGGCATTTTCATGCGTAAGTAACTTGTAAACAACGTAAACATTAGGTCTCCGAAAATAAAAAGAGATGTAAACAAATGATTAACCATCCATAATTCAACACTACTGTGTTGTCAAAATGTGCTCAATGGCATATTGTATAATGGACACTTAATAAACTGTGATGTACAGCAATGAATGCGTGTGTGTCTGGTTATTACAATTATAAAATATTTTGTACTCCCATTTATTGTACTTCTTTATTGTACTTCTTTTTTAAGGTGCTTGAGGGTTGTAGCTTTAGACTTATGTAGAGTTTGTCAAGATAACTATGTTATTTTTGCTTTAATCTATTCATAAACATTTACATGTTCAAAACCAGCACCCCAGTGGGTCCGCCAAACTGAACATATGGAACATATGGAACTTATATAGAACAACATTGCAATCGGCCAATTAGAATTAAGAAGCTGAGGATGGGAATAATTTTTTTTCAGTTATAGCTGGGTGTGGCGAGGGGGCGTGGCCGAGAGCCGTGGGAGCGAAACGAGGCCCGCCACAGATGAGATGCACCTGTGGCGCGCACCTGCCTTCAATCCCACGGAAGGAGCTCTGGACTATAAGAGGAGGAAAGATGGCAGAGGACAGAGAGAGAGGACCGGGCCCGGACATGTTGTTTTACTTTTGCTTTCAGTTTGACGGCAGTCTCCGTGAGGAGCTGCCGTCCGTTTGTTTTGATTTAGACGGCAGTCTCCGTGAGGAGCTGCCGTTCCTTTTATTAATAAATATTTATTTAAAGATCCGTCGGTTCTCCGCCTCCTTCTTCCCGGCGGCCAGGTGGGCGGTAACTTCATTACAGTGGTGCCGAAAACCCGGGAGAAGGAGGGACACGTCGTCCAGTTGCCCTCACCGCTGAGGAGGAGGGCGAGTGTTCGGGAGTTAACCCGAGTGGGGGAGAAACCCGTTCGTCTGCCAGAGTGCCGGGGCGGCCTGAGGCTGGCGAGGAAGGATCTGCCTGCTGCCGTCTCCCAGCATGGGGAGGAGCAGGGGACGCGGGGCTCCCCACCGGATGGGAAAGAGCTGAAGGGAGCCATCCCAGAAAGCCCGGGGGGAGTCGCCGCGATCCGCCATGATGCCGAAGCCTGCGTCCTCCACCGAAGCGGGAGCGGAGCAGGAGATCAGAAATGACACCAGCCAGTCAGGAGAACCACCGCCGGACACCAGAAGACGGACGGGTGGATAGATTCCTCCACAGGGCTCCCAGCATGTCGTCACTTCTCTCAGTTGGTTGAGGACCGAGTGGCAGCGTGTCTGGAGAACCAAACCCCAATTTTTTTTTTTTCCTCTCTCCCCTCTCTGTCTACTCTGTCTTTCCTCCTTTTTTCTCCATCTCCTTTTCTCTCGGCCCATCTCATATAGGTCTCGCGGGTGCTGTGGCGCCAAATCCCCCCCCCACCCCGGAGTATGCACAGCCACGGGGTGGCCCCGGCCTGTGAGGGGAGATGGGGGTATGTGGCGAGGGGCCGTGGCCAAGAGCCGTGGGAGCGAAACGAGGCCCGCCACAGATGAGATGCACCTGTGGCGCGCACCTGCCTTCAATCCCACGGAAGGAGCTCTGGACTATAAGAGGAGGAACGATGGGATTGAAGGCAGATGCACCTGTGGCGGGCCTCGTTTCGCTCCCACGGCTCTCGGCCACGCCCCCTCGCCACACTGGGTTTAAGGGTAGGGAAATGGTATGAATTACATTTTCCAACAAAAAATTATGTTCCATGATTGCATTGTACTTGGCAAAATCATGGCGTGCTCAGTGGGTTGACGTCCTACCGCTGGCTAAGAGGAAAGGCAAGTCATTTCACTCGGTGGCCATCTTTGAAACGCCTCTCAGACAGGATATTTGGGCATTCTGTTTGAATGGGTAAACATCAAATTCTCCAAAAATACAAAAAAAAAAACTGCATATTTAAAACCAATACAATTCAACAACAGTCTCTTAAGTTTCATTGCTAAATGTTCAAACACAAAATAGCTTTTTTTCTGATTGCCCAAGCTAATGCGCACTTGAATGGAACGAGATTATGACACCAACCTCCTTCATGGCTGTTTCTGTTTACATGTTACACATTGTCATCACCTGAATAATGCTGTTCGATCACACTGTCATATGAGGTAATTCCCAACTTGGTCTTAATGACAAATCTCCTCCCAAAAATGACAGTGGCCTCAGAGTACAGAGTAGTTATGCCGTTATAGACTGTCATAAACAAATGTACTTTAATTCAATCCCTCCGACTTGCCGAGCTAAGATGTAAACAAAAAATAGACTAACCACTAACCTAAATAGACTAACCATGTTCTGTACACAACAATGTTCCGTACATATTACCTTTTAACGGCAATCTCTGAACAAATACTTTGTCGTAAACAAGCTAAATATCGATGTAATCTTTATTTCTCACTCTTTCAGCCTCAAGCACAACAGAGAACCTCCTACCATATGTTTCCGAGAAAATCCAGTAAGTTTGCTACGTTTACCAAATGCGCTTGAAAATGAACAGTGGGCAAGCTAAAGGGGTGAGTGTCGCTTTGGAAGGGACACACAGTATTACAGTCTATATGAAATTAATATTATGTTCCCACAAATTGTTAAATAAATGATATTTTGTTGAATAAATGCTTTGAAATGGGAATATTTAAACGTCAATTGTGATTGATGATCACATGGCACAACTCTCCGCCAGAGAGAGGCTGAGAAGCTGCAAATGCTGTTTGGATAATCTTTGTGCAGTGATGATCAGTGGTGGAAAGAGTACTAAAAAAACATAGTTAAGTAAAAGTACCATTACTTGCCTAAAAATGTAGTGCAAGTAGAGTAAAAGTATCTGTTGTAAATATTACTCAAAATATAAGTTAAAAGTAGTCCTTTCAAAAGTACTCAAGAGCAGTGAGTAGTGAGTATTAAGCTGTAAAAAACTGATGCATTTACATGTAATTTGTGGATGTGTGTAAACGTAAAATTCTGTACTGCATTTATTTATTACCCAGCAGGCACACAATGTCATTAATATTAGGTTCGATTTGGGTTGTGATGTCAGGTGACCAAAATTCAATGTCTCGCCAGCGTCTAAGGACAATGTTATTTTGATGTCCAATAACAACATCAAATAATGTTGATATTTTGTTGATTTTAGGTTACATTAGAAAGTGACCAAAATCCAAGGTCGAGCATAAATCTTAAACCAACGTCATATTGACGTTAAAAACTCACATTTATTTGTCAGGTATAGCAACCAAAATCCAACGTCTGATAGACGTCACAGTGGTAACGTTCACACAACATCAAGCTGTAATATCATTAGTCATGGATATTTGGTTGATTTTAGGTTGGACGTTGGACAATGACGTCTGCCTGACGTCAAGTTCTGACATCAACTCGATTTTCATTTCCAAACAAAATGCAACGCCCTATGATGTTGAGGTACAACTTCAATCTGATGTCATGTTTTTGTCTTGTGCCTGCTATGTGTTTAAGGCCATTTCGGTCTTCATACAGTAAACATCCATAATTTTTTCATCAGTGACATGCATCTAAACAGTCTCTGGGTCATTTTGGACATCTTCTTGGACACTTTTAATGCTTCCACACAGTTTGCTGCAGGTATAAATCGCCCATGTCTTGAGGTAGTTCATTATGATGTGATTTACCTTGTGTGTGAGATTTGACTGGACAGGAATCACAGGACTGAATTTTCAAATCCCCATACACAAGAAAAAATAAAGTAATGACTGCAAGTTGATGAAAAGTAGTGGAATAAAATTACCAATACTGCACTAAAAATGTAATCAAGGGAAATTAAAAGTACACATTTATAAAACTACTTAGTCAATTGCAATTCCTGAGAAAAAACTACTCAATTACAATAGTTTGAGTATTTGTAATGTGTTACTTTACACCACTGGTAATGATGTTCAATATTTTAAACTGTCATGTTGTAATAAACATGATCTAAAAAACAAATGATTGTAAAGTTATATCATTTTATACTTAATTCATAAATAGTTATTAACATAACTTCAAGTTAAACACAATAGTATATTGTGACGTTGGTTTTTAATAAGACTTAAAGTAATGACCATTTTTGCCTGTGAATTGAAGTTATGCGCCCTGTACAGAACACTATTTTAATTGTGTACGGAACACTGTAAATAACTATCAACTTCCGTACACATGCGTAGGCAGTACTTTTCCCTTGTTTTCTCAAAAACTACTGGTCCAAAAGACAACAATCAAAATTTGGATTGTACAATAGGTATTCACCCAGAGAATGAACACACAAACATGCTTATTTGGCATTCAATGATGGAGGAGTGGTCGATTGAGTGCGCTGAATAGCAAAAAAGTGTACGGAACATGGTTAGTCTACATTACTATAATACCATCTGCTCTGGCTATATGAAAAAGAGGCAACTCAAAATGCTCACCCTGTCTTCATGTTTCAGTTGAAATTACGTCACACAATGAACAAAGCTGTCCATTCCAAAGCACTTGAGGGGATTTGAAAGCATCTCTAATCAATCGGTCAATTCCTCTGTGTGTTTCTGAGAGACTCAGGTCATTTAGACAGCGGCTCTCACTTAACTCTTCATTACGACTGATGTTCGTATGGACAGAATGGCATCCACGTGTGCCAGGAGGCGGCGGGGGGCAGAATACTTCACTTAGCCTTTAGACATCCAGCATTTATCTCTCCTTCTTTCATCTGCTTCTTTCGCCATCTTTCACCAATTAGTCCAGATTAGTCACAGTGGCCTTATGGCAGGCAGAAGCAGCCACTGTGCCCTGCGTAAAAAAAACCCCACCTCCCTCATCAGGACCGCAACATCTGTCTCCTAGCAACCGCATCTAGATCTCAGGCGCGGGATGCTGCCGATGACAGAAGAATGACAAGACAAACACCAGCCTGACACTGTAATGATGCCACAGGTGAGAAGTGGACAAAGCACCAGAATGCTGGAATTGAATGGGAGCACATTTGGAATTCTGAGGCTGGATTTTACTCTCAAAAATGCATGTTATTTCTATTAATAATGCAATGCTAGTGGATATCAGCAGCACAGGCTAATATGAAGTGAATAACTGGTGGGTCAATGTACTGCAGAGCTTTGGAAAAATGAAGAGACCAATTGAAATTGATCAGTTTCTCTAGATCTTTTAGGAATGGGTTTGAGTAAAATGTTAAGATTTGATGCTATAAAGGTCTGATAACATTTCTTCCAAATTTCAAATAAAATTAGAACATTGTTTTTTTAGAAAATGACGTTTTAATGCTTTATATTAAAATATTAAAACAAATATTGATTTCTTAACTCTTCTAAAGTAAAAAGGTTGTGTTGTCTCAAAAAATCCTTTAATTCAGGGGTCTTAAAGTCCCTCCAGCCCGCAAATGACATCATGAAGATAACAAGATTCGGCCCTCCAAAACATATATTTTTGAACCACTATTATTGGCCCACTACCAAGTTGACATTTAAAGTACTGCATTTAGATTAGTTTTACTTTCATTTTCTCTCAGTGTATGGTTGAGACTAACACACATGCGTTTTATTTCTGTGTGGCTTATTTAAACGTTGAATAAAATATATGTCTGTAAGTGCTTTATTTTTACTAAAGCCTTATTTTTGTAATTATTCAAGGAATTTTTGATTATTATCAGTTTAATACCACTTGTATTTTTTATACAAACACTTCTTCATTGCTTACACATTATGCTGGTGGTGTAACAAATATGATCAATTTGCTAATATTCGATTCAAATGGTCTCATATAATAGATTTTCCTCACATGCTTATTAAGATTTGCATAAAAACGTCATTAGTAAAATTGTACTGCTAGTTGTATTGAACCTGTTGAAGTAAATTTTATTATGTACATACTTTTCCCCTGTTTGTTGTAGTTTTATTAAAAAAGAAACAACAAGAAACAAAAAGCTAGAGTTTTGACTATGTATACTCTGTGGAAGAATGACTGAGTGTGTGGTTAACGCTCGACCATACACACAACAACCGCATATATATTTAAACTGCTGATGTGTGACACAATAAACCTGCTGATTTGCATTATCACTAGTGATAAGTAATGCTTGAAATATAAACGTCATGTCTGTTGTCCTAAAATGCATCAATTATATCAGGTTTCCACTTTTTCTTGTGCGTGAATGTTAAAACGGCTCTCCTATGAATTGTCAGTCACTGAAATGGCCTCCCGCCAATTTAAGTTCGAGACCCCTGCTCTAAATGATATTTTTGTTTTTAATTTGGATAAAAATGCCATCAACAGTTACATTTTACTCAAACACATACATATAAATCCAGAGAAAGTTGTCCCTTATTAGTTTCCCATAGCTATAAAATATATAAAAATAAAAAAAGGAAAAATACTATGGAAACGACAAATACATGAATACACAACAAATTAAAAAACAAATATACCCACATTTTAGATTACACTCATGTGATTTTTACATCATTTAAAAAATAAGAAAAAATAAATCAATTCCACAAAAATATATAGGGTGGCGAGGTGGCTCGTGAGGTGGTTAGCATTGTCGCATTAAAGCAAGTTTTAAGTGGCTCAGTTGCCGTTTCTGTATGGAGTTTACATGTTCTTCCTTCCTTCGGGTGCTCCGGTTTCCCCCAAAGACATGCGATATAGTTGAATTGAATAAGTTAAATTAGCCATAGTGTATGTGTGGGAACAGAGGGAGTATGGATGTTTCCCAGTACTGGGTTGTGGCTGGAAGGGCATCTGCTGTGTAAAAACATGCTGGATTTGTTGGCGGTTCATTCCGCTGTGATGACTCCTGATAAATGTTGATAAAAGGGACTAAGCCGAAGAAAAATGAATGAATAAATGAAAAATATCAAGCAGCACAACCGTTTTCATTACTACTACCAATTAGGTATGGGGCAATAACCAGATTCAAGGTTTACCACGGTTTAGAAAAGTCAAGGTTTTAATAAAGCTAAAATGTTCTGTACCATTCCCAAAGTACATGTAAGGTTTTTTTATGTATTTTTTTGTGTGTTGTAAAGAAATCTGTGTTTTTGAAACTACCGAAGACAGCCTGACATATTTACTCTATGTTAAAAATGTTTCTTAAAATGAAATATATTGTGTTCAATGGAGGAAAAAGTAATTTTTTTACCCAGATATCTAAAGATAACTTATTTTAGAGCAGTGACAACTATATTGTGATACCGTCAAACCATGGTATTTTTTCCAAGGTTATCATACCATCAGAAACTTTTACCGCTACTAATAATAATGGCATCATCACATAAGCAAGTTATAACCATTTCTAAAGGATTTCTAAAGTAATGGGTGTGGAAATTTTATGTTGTTATCATGAAAATAAATAAATCTTTTTAATAAAAAAAGTTTTATTTTTTTTTGAACATTTAATGCAGCCTTGGTAAACATTTAAAATCCCACATATCCTATCAGTGTATACAGTCCTCAGCATATATAAGTACACCCCTTACAAATCTAAAAAAAAACAAAAAAACACTGAATGTGCCTGAACAAGACTGTTGAGTAACCAGTCTTATAGGCTAGAATATTTACTTCCCAATTGTGTGAAACTTATTCTGTTCTCTCATTCAAGGAAAACATCACAATGAATTCCAATTTGTTACGTTTCTTTTGGGTGATCTCAGCTGTATGCGTGAGTGGCAATGGTCATGAATAGTTGAATAATTCACACCTTGAGAGACAAAAGACAGTCCCCCACTCACCCATCATGGGCATTGTAAAGCAAAGTCCATCTGCAAAAGCTAGACACAGTGCTCAGCATATATACGTTTTAGTTATAAAATATAAAACTTATATAAGTATAAGTTATAAAATGTTTTTAATAGGAAGCTATACAATATTATATTGGTGCATATACAAATATTAGACATTGGATTAATCAGTAGTGAAGCCAAATCTGGAATGAGATTTCAATCATGTGATCCAGAAGTGTATAAATTGAGCAACATGCTGTGATGAATACTTTCTGATGAAGAGCCGGTGTGCTTGTAATGTTACATGTTTAGTATTAGCCTTTTAATTTATTAAACTGGTATTTTTTGTAGCTTCACCTTTTTCAATACATTTTTGGACTTTTTGCTGTTTGACTGAGCACCCGTTTAGAGTGATGTGTGTGCTTTTGTGTATTTTTCCAATATTTAAATGCATATAATAAATTACATTCTTGTTTTCAAATGTTTATAATATTATAACAAAAGACTTCCGCTCTTTGGCTTTGAGTTATTAATGTGTTAAATATGACTCGATGATTAAGCATGTGCTGAACAGCATGTTTCAGAAGTGCTCTAATTTTTAGTCCAAGCGAGTGTATGTTCATTTAAAGAGTGTTATGAAGTGCGGCACAAACTTTTCAAGATGAACAGCGTTGCTTACTTGGTGGTTACAGCTCAGTGGAGCAGCCGCACATATGCATTAAGAGTCCCATTGTACTGGCAAACAGTCCCTGAGGTTTTGGAATAGTTTACAGAACACTTTACAGGCCACTGCACACAAGATACACACGCAAAAATACACTCTCATTTAAAAATATGCTCACATCAGAACTACCACAAGCATAAACTATGTGTATACAAATTTCTGACAAGCATTCAGGCAAGAATTGGCTCTCTAATATGCACAGAACCTAAAAATAAAGCAGAAGCCAAGAACACTGCAAAATAAACAGAGAAAAACAAATGAGACGTTAAACTTGTAAATGTGCGGATTACTCGAGCAGAAAAGACAGACGGCTGTGTATTTTTTTTCACTGCTTTGTAAAGGTGCAACTCTCGCGAAGGCTGGCGCAGACTCAAGATGCTTGGTGACATTTACTGTCAACTGTGTTGTTGGAAAGGATCCGACTCTTATCGGACTCGACACGCAGTCTCTCTCTCGCCTTCACTGCCACTTTTCTTTACTGTTCAAGTACAACTCATAGTGATGAAAATACATTACAATGTATTCTCTGTCTAGTAGAGCTGCAAAATTAATAGTTCAATGAATCATTCAGCTAAAAAGTTAAATGTGCTGTTAATCTAACTCACCCGTATGCGAGATGTAGATTTGTTTTTTAAGGAAGATTTGAAAGGGCTACAAACACCTTGAAAGTGAATAATAAATAAATAAAATTTCCAAATAAAACGTTGTGCCAGTTTACAGGAAAATCAATACAGCAATGCAATTAAACCACATTATTAGTACATGCCAAAAAGTTTTAGGTGATAACAGAATTTGCTGAATCTGTTTTTGGCTGAAAAAAGAAAGGCTGAAAATACAAACTGAAAATATATGCAGCTTTTGCAGACGTCGCGCCCAGTTTAACTTGTTGTGTGTGGAGCTTTCAGCATGCTTATGAATTTTAAAACAACTAAAATTAAAACTACTACTACAAATAATAATAATAATTAATAATAATTAATAATTATAATATTATTTATTAATATATTTTTTATCCCACATCTAAAAGTCAGTGCAGACATGTTTTTGATGGAGAAGTTTGTTATAATTTGTTGTGATCATTTCAATTAGAAAAGCAAGCATTATCATTTTATATATTTTATTTTCAAATTAATAATATGTACAGTATATGTATAATAAATTGTATATTATATTAATCATAATATTATTAGTCTTATAATAAAACAACCAATTAAACAAAAATGTTATTTTAAATAAGTAATTTTTGTTTTGATTGCTGCCCTGAATTTTCATTTTAGTGCATCTCCATGTTTAATAATGTATAATTTATTTCACAATTGTGACATCAAAGCATAATAATTTACATATCTGCCTTTTTTATTTACCATGTGTCAGGTTGGGGCGACACAGTGGCACAGTAGGTAGTGCTGTCGCCTCACAGCAAAAAGATGGCTGGTTCGAGCCTCGGCTGGGTCAGTTGGCATTTCTGTGTGGAGTTTGCATGTTGTCCCTGAGTTTGCGTGGGTTTCCTCCGGGTGCTCCGGTTTCCCCCACAGTCCAAAAACAAGCGATACAGGTGAATTGGGTAGGCTAAATTGTCCGTAGTGTATGAGTGTGAATGAGTGTGTATGGATGTTTCTGAAAAGAAAATCAATGAATGAATGAATGTGTTAGGTTAAATAAATCATTAACCCCTTTGGCGTGTATAATCACACTGGTGTGATCAGTCTAGGCTTAAAAAAACAACAAAAAAAACAATTAAACAATGTGCTTTTTATTCACATGAGCTACACAAGGTTTAGGTCACTAAAACAACTCAAATCTTATCCCATTTAAACAGCTATTTACTTGCATGCAGCTTGGGAGAATTGATGGAATAACATGTTGTAAATTCAGGTGTTTACATGCCTGTACTGCACTTCAATAATGCAACTAAAATCGGTATACTCCACATGTCTTAATTAGATTTCTTTTTAGTTCGATTATGACCTTGATCTGATTAAATTCATCAAAAATGGCTGTTTACATGGTGGACTCTTAATCAGTGTATTGTCTTAATCGCATTAAAATCGAATTATTGATGTCCATGTAAACATAGTCATAGATCAAATAATATAATCATTGTTAAGCTGTTTAAACAAGGAAATAGACATTCTTGTGTAAATTTGAGAATTAAAATGTACCAGATATTTTAAACTATAAATAGGTGATAAATTAAAAATACATGATAAATTAGCCATGTCACCATGCAAGTTTAAATAATGGTTAAAAAAAACTTATTCAGTGGGGTCAGCAGGAGCATTTAAAGGAGTGGTCCACTACGATATCATATTTTAAACTGTAGTTAATGTGTAATGTAGCTGTGTGAGCATAAACAACATCTCTGAATGTTAATATGTAATATGCTCAAAGTTCAATGCAAAGGGAGACATTGGCTTTTACAGAGTTAACTTAGCCTACAGTGAACGAATTTGGGAACTACAAAAAAATACATCCGGGCTAGTGAGATCATAAACACTTCAGGTTACGAGCATTCACCACACGCATACACCCTGCGCAGCAATGGGGCGTGGGCAGAGGCGTGTAGTGTTTTAACAGAGATGCTAAAATGCTGTTCAAACGCTGCTCCACAGGGCTTGTTCTGTTTCTGTATTTGGGCTTCCAAAGTACACGACACAACAAGAGAAGTGCTTACAGTTTAATTTTAATTATGTTCCAGATAATTCTAAAAAATATATAGCTAGCATTTGACAAAGGACAGCTTTCATAATGTCCCCCAACCGACGAAGCTGTGAATTGTGAGCCACAATCTGTAAGCATTTTTATTTGTTAAAATTGATCAATTGCATGCACAGTTCTTAGTGTTAATGTAATGTTGTAACGAGGATGCAAACAAAGATGTAAAGCACAGGTAATGCTGTTTGGCACCACTAATAATTTAGCTGCAAATTCATATTCAAATTCATAGTCAAACTGCTGTAAACACCCACAATCTTCAGCAGTGCTGAAAAAAAGCCAATGTCTCCTTTTGCATTGAACTTTCTCTGCGTTCTACATCTCAAAAAACAAGCTCGCAAAAGATATGTGAACGCTTCGTATTACTTACACATGCTTGTTCTGAATATATGTGAAAGACACTTGTCAGGTTTTATTTTAGAGAACAGGTTCAGCTGTGTCCACTTCATTTTCTGTCTGATTCAGCTACTGTTTACACAGCGCAAAGGCGCATGCTTGTAGAGGTGTGACATGGAGCCGATCTGTGAATCACAGCACATTATGTTAGCTGACCAATCAGAGCCTCTTAAGGGCGGGTCTTTCGGAAGAACTGGAAATATGACAGTCGTTTTCATGTTAGCTGGGTAGCTGTATATAATTAAAGATATATAAAATAACGTGATTTTCTACAAATGAAGCATGAGCACACATTGCTTTGCATCTTATAAACACAACCACGTCTTAAAAATACACTGTGGACAACCCCTTTAAATCTTACATGTGAAAATGTTCAAATCTGAAGTGTATTGCACCATTTCAGCAGTAAACTTATGGCTTATGGCTTATTATGCTCATACAATTTGCTCTCATTATGCAGCAATTTGATTGTAACACTTCTACTTCTAATTCTTGAGAAGGGAACAATTATTTTTATAAGTCTTTTTTTTTTTAAAGAAATAGCTCTGACTTTAAGATTTTTTTTCCAAGTAATTCAATCTGTCTGGTTGTATTACAGTTTTTCTCAGTGGCTTTGGTGCATTTCTCACAACACTATTTACATTTGCACAACAGTTAATGCATTTCTCAAAACAATTAGTACAAACTGCAAAACCTAGTGGATAACCTGCAAAAGTGTGTTACTTGCTTAAAATGGATAGCTCATTCCTCAAAAGCAATTATTCATGTCAATGAAAGTGTCAGTGTCAATAAGATGAAAAGTTCTGACAGCATTGTTTATGAACAAGATAGTCAAATGGCTTTGTCATGTTTTCATTATGACAGTTTACTCTGCACATTTTTTCCAATGCAAAAAGTCAGATTTTGGTGACACTTCCTGAAAATGCTCAATACAGCACTATATACTAATTACGCAGCCATTTGAAAACTACAGTAAAGTTAGACATCACTGCATTTAGTGACGTATCCGAGTACAAGACACTGAATATGAATATTTCACATTTTTACTGCATTTGCTCTTTACAAATCTAATTTATTCACAGCATTGTGCAAAAGAATAAATACACCCTTATTTACAACAAACATAAACTTCCTTTGGGAAGAGCTGTGCACAACTGTAAACAATATTGCAGTACATATTGAAACTGAACCTACAACATACATAAGTCTGTAAATCATTCATCAAATTGTTCAATTTAAACATTTTCAGAAAAAAAAAATATTTTTTTTAAATAAAATTTGCTAGACAGATTTTGACAACTAGTTCAACATTTTTATATGTAATGACTTAAGTAATAAAATGAGGACTATTAGTTTTATATGCAATGACTATTCAGCATCCACAAGTTTAGTTAATTTTGACTGACATGACATAAGCAAATGATAATGTTACAAACAGCAGAGAGTTGTATGAAAGCAATTGATGCATGACCAAAAGCATTTGCAATTTGCTGGAAGGAATGAGAAACTGCTACTATGATGTGCACAAATGACTAATTGTTTTGAGAAATGCATTATCTGTTGTGCAAATGTAAATAGTGTTGTGAGAAATGCATCAAAGTGACTGAGAAAAACTGTAAAATGCAATGAGGATGTGTTCACCCATGTTCTCGTCAGCAAACTGACAGATAGCAGATGAATGCGTTTACAAGTTGGGAAGTAAATTTATTACAATTAATTAGACTGTTTTATTAGACTCAATCAATTAACATTTTGTCACAACCTCTATGTAAACTCATGTTATTTTTCATCATGGGAAAAACTTAATCTCTATTAAAAAAAATAAAAAATCCCTCTCAGTTTCTCCAGAATGGTGGATAAGCTCTACTGTCTGGTCTTTTATTCCCTCCCTCCAAATCCACTTGAGGATGCATCAGAAAACTACAACTTTTTGCTGCTCACTTACTCAAGAACTTAACCTAAAATAACTCCTTTTAAAGTAAAAAGAGCAAGTTTAGACTTGAAACTCAGCAGCGCTCCCTGCAGAGAGGTGCCTTGATAAGACCAAAACCCTCGTTCCCCAAATACACCCGAATCACAGCCCGTATCAAACAGCAGATGAATCGCGCGCTGCCGTCTGAAGTAAACGTCCACACGCTGAGGCTCCTTCCGCCCCTCTGCGTGGGTATTTGCTTTGCTGCAATTGTACCACAACAATAACACACATCAATGGTTCATCAAAGACGCTTTGAAGCGCTTCGTTCTTGGTGATAAATGTCATTCTTCTGAGTGAGTCATTTCAGGGTCATTCTTTGAGCTTTGAAAGGCCATGGTGTGCTAGAGGACACTGAGCACTGGCTAGTAAACCCTCGGCTAAATACACTAACTTGTGCTCGTGACATTTAAAGGAATGTCTAATTAAATCAATTGATGTATCGTGCCGCGGTTGCTGACTTATTGTTTAGACAGCAATAAATGATCCACAGAGGATCCGTGAAATCGGTTCAAGACCTAATAGTGGGTGACTGAATTGTAAAATGTGAATTAAATATCAGTGTTTGCATCGTCATTAATGATAAATTGCTGTTGGAGTAACAAGTGAGTTTTTCTCAACGCCTTATGTTTGAATTGTCAAGGACGTCAAGGCTTGAAAGTAAAGCAGATTCAGTAAAGGCTGAGATTGATGTTAAGAAATTCCAAATGCTGAGCTCATTAATGTTATTTATATTATATGTATGTCATTTAAAATTATCTTTTGATACTAAGCAAGCAAGAGCTGGCGTTCTTTCATTTTTTGAAGAAGACTATACTATTGAATATCATTCAAAAGATTTCAGTGAAAAAGAGATTAATATTTGATTGAGAAAATATTTCAAACATTTATATCATTCACACACGCATGCACACACACACACACACACACACACACACACACAC
>CAIGQZ010032756.1:1417941-1429846 GCA_903798205.1 Danio tinwini
TTTCTTTCTTTCTTTCTTTCTTTCTTTCTTTCTTTCTTTCTTTCTTTATTTATTTATTTATTTGTATGTATGTTTTAAAACATATATACAATTTTCAAATCTATAGTCCTTTTGGACTGGATGAATAATTTTATTTTAATTGTTCCAATGTATTTATCATGTTATAATTTCTGCATAACGCCCTATTTGATTCATTAAATTTGAGAAATTGAAATGTTATTACATGTATTTTTTAAAGAATGTATGATCTGTGAATTATAAATTTATCTCCACTGTAATGAATAGAACTTAAATGTATAACACCTGCTGCTAAAAAAATGAAATTAATAAATCTAAATATAGAATGTAACATAACAATATCAAAAAAAAATATTGTTATGAATAAGTTTTCAAATAAAGCTACAGTAGTTTATTTTACTTTACTCAGACAAAAACAAAAAATACATAATTAAATTAAAAATCTATGTTTCATGCTGCAATGGCTTGTCATATTCATTTATTCATTTTTTTTTGGCTTAGTCCCTTTATTTATCAAGAGTCGCCACAGCGTAATGAACTGCCAACTTATCCAGCATAAGTTTTACGCAACGGATGCTCTTCCAGCAGCAACCCATCACTAAGAAACACTCATACACACACATACACTATGGACAAATTAGCTTACCTAATTCATCTATACCGCATGTTCTTGGACTTGGTTCTTGGGGGAAACTGAATCACACAGAGGAACGAAAGCACCCACGCAAACACAGGGAGAACATGCAAACTCCACACAGAAATGCCAACTGATCCAGCCGAGGCTCGAACCAGCAACCTTCTTGCTATGAGGCAATCGTGCTACCCACTGTGCCACCATGACACCAAGCCAAATTAAACTTTACTCAGACAAAAAAAAAAGCATAATTAAATAATCAGTGTTTCATGCTTCAGTGGTTTGTCATATTTTCAAGTATATCAAATACTTAATTCCTAAAAGTTAGAGATAAAGGAAACAAGCTGAATATGTTTTTAAAAGTTTTTTGGATAATATTAGGAATTCATAGATAATTTAACAAAAAGCTTTTTAATGGTATTCCAGGTCCGAAATAACAAAAATACAAAACATAAAAAAGAAAATGTTTCAAAACTAAGCTCTAAAGCACTGGTTATGTTCCCTTTTGCTACAAAAAAAGTTTTTAAATGTTTTTAAAAATTTCTATGTATTTTTATCTGGGTCAAAACAGTCCGAATACATTATGAGCAGTAATACATTTAAAATGTCATTTATTTTTGTGATAGCAAAACTGAATTTTCAGCATCATTACTCCAGTCTTCAGTGTCAATTATTGATCAAAATCATTCATTCATTCATTCTCCTTGTTTTACACCGCGGATGCCCTTCCAGCTGCAACCCAGTACTGGGAAACATCCACACACACTCATGCACACACATACACTACGGCCAATTTAGTTTATTCAATTCACCTATAGTGCATGTCTTTGGACTGTGGGGAAAACCAGAGCACCCCAAGGAAACCCACGCGAACACGGGGAGAACATGCAAACTCCACACAGAAATGCCAACGGACCCATCCAGGACTCGAACCAGCGACCTTCTTGCTGTGAGGCAACAGTGCTAACCACTGAGACACCATGTTGTCTCTTGATTAAAATCAATATATATATATATTTTTTTTACAACAGTTGTGCAGCTTGAATGTGTCCTTATGGATTATAAATGCTTTATAAATGTCTTAACAACAATCATCAATCAATTTTACTAAGCCTCAACATTTGAAAAAGTAGGATATTCCTTTTTTTACATTGTTATTATTATTATTATTATTATTATTATTATTATTATCATCATCATCATCATCATCATCATCATCATCATCATCATCTACAGCTAAGGATGTGTTCTATACAATGAAAAAGTTATGATTTGTCAAAAATAAATCACAATGTGAAGTTACAGAAATATCATCAATACCAACATAACAGAAGAACCAAACAAACATGACTTAACTTTGGTTGGTAACTGAAACAAGATGATGGCGATGGAGGTAAACTCAGTTCAGGAAACAAAGGACAAGATCACAATCAGAGTAACAGGCAAACCGGTGAGCAGGCAGACAGGCAAACATGATACAACAACTGGTAAGGGACATCGAACTGAAGAGAATTGAGTCCGGGTTCTAACAAGTAGATCAGACAGTGAATGAATGAATGTTCCAGGATTATGTAGAGCGAGCAGGTTGATGAGCGACAGGTGAAGGTGATTAGAATTTTGGTGATTAGGGCTGTGAAGGTACAGTGAATTAATCTAACAGTCCCGAAGGATTCCTGACAGCTTACCATAGCTTTAGCATTCTACTCACTTTCACAGCCTGAATATATCTTTATTTGTCTGAAATCATGCTGGTTTTCATGTCAATATATAATAAGTAGTAAAACAAAATTTTAACTACTTTATTTTACTTCAAAAGAGCTTTTCAGAGCTTGACAGGTCCTGGTCACTTTGTTCCTCAACCGTATTATAGAAAAGATCAGTGAGTTTTTTCTCAACTTCTCTTTTTTTTTCTCCACAGAAGTAATAAAGTTATATGGATTTTAAAAATACATGAGGCTGAGAATACAAAAAAAAATAAAAAATTTCTTTGAATTGTTCTTTAAAATCTTTTTATTCGCTCAGCTGCTGCTCATTTCAGTGCTGGAAAGAAGTAACAGGTTGTGAAATGGCCCTGTCGGGTTCCTGCACAACTGAGGGTTGCATTCGAAGCAAAATGAGTGCGCCGGTTTAACCTGTGTTTTTCATACAAGCTGGATGAGGGCAGTGAAGTGGCTAGAAAGAAAATCTGTCATTCCCTACTCCGCTGCTTTACTTTAAGCGTGTGGCCTCCCACTAAACAGCCCAATCTCACTGTGCAGTCACGGTCATCTGTGGACAAGCTCCTGCTCAAGGTAACTCATTCAAGCCTTTATAATTCATCTGAAACCAGACAACCTGTTTTCCACCTTAATAAGGCCTATGGAATATAATGCAACTTTGTCTTTCCCCAGGAGGGACTTGCTGTGTACAGTGTCGATCAAAGACAACAATATACCTTTATACAATTTACTTTAATACATTCAAAGATTAATTGAATTGTAGGTACTAACATGTACCCTTTTGTAAAACCTCTACCTGTAGCTTTATTTCCGAGAGTGTTGTGCCTTTATAAAGTGATTATAAAATTCAGACAGCAGAATGTCCAGATGAAGGCCAAATGCATCTGCAATGCATACACTCCAAATGTGTAATTTGATTTCTTGAATATTGGATCTTTACAATATCTCATTCAAATCGCCAAAAATGGCAGGTCATAATTGATAATTATAATTACACACACAACAAGACAGGACAGTATGGAGATTCTCAATGGTCAATCAGTTCAGATGCTCTTCAGTTCAGCTCTAAATGGGGACAGATCTGTACCTCAACATATAATGTTTTGACATTTAAAATAATCAGAACTAAAAGCCCAAAACCGAACATCTGATCATAAGACTAGACCAAGGGTGCCCAAACTTTTTCTTATGAAGGGCCAAAAACCAAACTTGGTTGAGGCTAGTGGCTCCGAAGATAAATAGTTGCCATGGGTAATTTCCTAGTTTGATTAATGTTTATAAATGACTAGAAAACATTGCTTTTTGTTACAAATACAATTTTTTTTACATTTATTAAAGAACTTAATACAATAAGAACAAAACAAAAATCTCATTTATAACAGAATTACACTAGTCTTTGCCTTGATTTGCTCTCCGATGTCTTCTGCATAGCCCCTCTACATTTGTAAAAATCAGATACATTTACAACATTTAATTGAAGCATTTAATTTCAGTTTTATTTTTTATTTTTTGTAGCTCAGCAATAAAACTAACAAAAAAGGTTTCGTCAAATTATCATACTTCTCCTCTCAGATGGGATGGTGGGCCAAATCAAATGGGCTAACTTTGGCCTGCGGGCCCTACTTTGTGCAACTCTGGACTAGACTGACCTTTGCTAATGTTGTGTGGACAAAGAGCTGGTCCCAAGTTGAATTCATGATGAAAGCAAGTTTAACCCTTTGATGTGTATGATCACACTGATGTGATAGTTTAAGCTGGTCCCTGGGGCATACAATGCAAAATTTATATCTGCATTCCTGCAATGACTGGCGCTGAGCCAGAGACAAACACGACACTTGTCATAAATCACAATTTATCAGTTATTTTAGGTTTCAGACATTTAAATACACAAAAGTAATTACAAAACACATTGTAGAATATATCTGTTAATTAACAATTTCTGTATTTTGTGATTCACAAGTTTTTTGGGGTTATTTCAGAGTGTGAATTGCTTTATGAGAGCTTGATCTCTGCAGTTTAACCAAGTGACTGTTATTGACATTTTAGTTAGGATTCTGCCACTTTGGTCATTTTAATTCTTGTTTTGGTGGAGTCAATACACTAGTCCTGTCATGTCTTGTATGTTGTGCTCAGCTCGAGTTTTCTCGAGTCAAGCACTCATTTTCTGTCATTGTGTGTCTTTTGTATGAGCACCATCTCGATTGCGCATGCTCCTGCTTGATGCGGATGGGCAAGGTCTGGGCATGCTTGGGACGCGGGCTCTAGTACTGGTGTTTGTGTTTGTTCTGTCTGCAGCATGGTGTTTCATTCTCAGCGTCTTACTCTAGGTGGTTTCGGTTTTCGGTTGGTGCTGAGATGAAACATGCACGTTGCATATATGAGTGCACCGTGAGTTTGTATTTATCGTGTACTCGTGTCTTGTGTTTACATTGTGGTTGCGTGCTTTAGTGTCACGTTCATGTGTATACACGGTTAAGGAGTTCTCTCATTGGCTGTGTGTTCTAGTCTCGTTTTATGTGAGCACATGGCTTGTGTTTATTTGTGTCATGTGTTCTCCTGTCTATTGTCTAGTCCCACCCTCCTTGTTAACCCATTACAAGTTTATTATGTTCACCTGTTTGTTTGTTAATTATTTTTGCTTATAGTCTCGCCATGTCTGCGGTCCTGTGCCAGTTCGTCATCGTTTATCACCTTGTCCTGACCTGTCGTGTCTTCCAGCCCTGATCACTGCCAGCCTGCCCAGTCTAGTTTGTTTTGTTTGTTTATTTGTTTTGTTAATGTTTTCCCCATTGGGGTAGTTTTTATTGTCTTTTTTTATTATTGATAAAAACCCATAATTTACTGCATTTGAGTCTTCGCTCCTTTTCCCACCCACTGTGAAATTAGTAGTCTGAAATAATATAATGTATAAGAAAATACATAGAGAGAAATAAGTCAATAACAGAAAATGTACCAGAAGTTTATTACAAAGTTTTTGTACCATAATATACAACAACAACCCAGACAATACATCACTTTAAACTATCAAAAATTTTAATAAACATCACTTTTTTGAACTATTTAAAGTTAAGTTTAAATTAAGTTGGAAGAAAGCTCAAGGTCCCAATATGTAATTTAAAAACATAAATAAATGGTGAAAAATAAAAACGAAGTGCATGATATTTATAGTTTGTATGGAGACGGCAATAATCATTTTTAAATATAAAGGGACAATATTCACATTAGATACACTATGGCCATTTCTCAATGTTATACTTGTCTCAATGACAAACATTTTTGTGTCCTTGTGTTCTTGTCCAACATCCTCAACTGCCAAAACTCAATTCCAATACTCAAGAATGCAAGAACAGAGTGCAGACTTGAGCGCAGTACTCGATTGAAGACCGAGAAGACTTTGTGGCTAAAAAGAGGAGGAGGAAAGCGCAGCACTTTTCTATTCAATATTTTTTAAACAGTTCAGAGGTATAGCTTGTTTATCTCAGGAGTTTCCCTGCACTGTAAGCCTTTGAAAACGATACTGTGAAAGTAAACACTGACATAAAAACTTTAATAAAGGCAAGGTAACCTGGTGAGACCAGTCTCTATGAGAAAGCGGGTTTGTTCTCTGAATTCTTAGAATTGAGAGACAGCCAGTGTTTAGAAAACTAGAGTATTTACTATGTTCTTCTCTCAGTAAACAGCCACTTACTTACATGTATTTGGGAGTAGTTGATGAATTAACCTGTTGTATATCCAGCAGCTCTGTTCTCTCCAGATTAGCATGATAGCATTTATCATTACACAATATAATTATGATGTTCGTAAAATATTTAAAAGCTATAAGTATAAGTGCTATTTACTGTATACTAAAATTATCTGGGCTTTGGTGTGTCACGTGATAAACCTGATATAGTGATAAGATATGCCGATTTAAAGTGTGTAAAAAGGGTTAATTTATTTGGGTCTGGTGGGAAACATTGTTTATCATCAAACTGGTGAACGACTGAACCCAACGTGTGTGCATAAGTCAGTGAAAGGTGGCAGAGGAAGCCTGATGACTTAATTGATGTTTAGTTGCAGTATAAATTTATCCTCTTATAAAGCTACATGTGATTGCAAATGTTTATCAGATGCTCATTTTGATAACATGCAGTTCCTTCCCTGTATTCTTTAACCAATCCACCACCAATTTTCTAGCAAGACAATGTCCTAATGCCCATGTGGCCATAGATGTGAGGAAATCCTTCAAAACAAGGACCTCCACACTTACTTATTTATGACTGCTGTAAACCTTAGAAACGTTAGTTGCAACCTTTCTTTGTACTACAATCATTGCTGTTCTCTAATTTTGATGTCTGAATGTTTTACAAAATAAAGTTTTTTTTTTGTTTGCCTTGGTGTAATCTCCACATTAGATTTTTTGTATTTACTTAACCCATTTGTGCCCAAATAAAATGTTTCATGCATGTAGCCTTGCTAATAGTGTCCTATTTAAACATGCTTTGCATTTTTTTTTTGGGTTTTCTTTTTTTCTTTTTTTTTTATACAGATTTTTTTTTGTAAATACTGGTGTATACATACCACAATGGTGACATCTAACAAAACCCGTAATTTCAGTAAATCTCACTGTGGAGTTATGTAGACATCTTACAGAAATAGTTAAACAGGTTAGTAATAAATGAAGCTGCTGATTCTGTTGGTGGAATTGTTTAATGATCCTGATGAGCTGAGATTTTGAGAGCGTTGTGACTGAATTCAGTTGTAGTTTTGTGTTTTTATTACGCGGTTCTGCTTTTTAATATCAGGAGTTAATTATTCTTTTCTTTAACTCTGTTCCAGTGTTATTTTAACTTGTATTGTTGAAGTGGAACTAGTAGGAGAAGTTAGAGTGCATCCAGAAAGTATTCATAGCGCTTCTGTTTTTTCCACATTTCCACATTTTCCAAAATGGATTAAATTTATTTTTTCCCTCAACATTCTACACACAATACCTCAAAATGACAACGTGAAAATTTTTTTTAAATTACCGCAAATTTATAAAAAAAACAAAACAAAACAAAAAAACACACATGGACATAGTATTCACAGTCTTTGCCGTGAAGCTCTAAATTGAGCTCAGGTACATTCTGTTTTCACTGATCATTCTTGAGATGTTTTAGCAGCTTAATTGGAGTTCAACTGTGGTAAATTCAGTTGATTGGACGTGATTTAAAAAGACATATACCTGTGTACATAAGGTCCCAGGGTTGACAGTGCCTGTCAAAGCACAAACCAAACATGAAGACAAAAGGAACTGTCTATAGACCTCAGATACAGGATTGTCTCCAGGCACAAGGCTGGGGAAGGTTACAGAAAAATGTTTGCTGCTCTGAAAGTTCCAATGAGCACAGTGGCCTCCATCATCAGCAAGTGGAAGATGTTTGGAACCACCAGGACTCTTCCTAGAGCTGGTCGGCCATCTAAGCTGAGTGATTGGGGGAGAAGGGCCTTAGTCAGGGAGGTGATCAATAACCCAATGGTCACTCTGTCTGAGCTCCAGCATTCTTCTGTGGAGAGAGGAGAACCTTACAGAAGGACAACCATATGTACAGCAATCCACCAATCAGGCCTGTAGGGTAGAGTGGCCAGACGGAAGTCAATCCCCACCTGGAATTTGCCAAAAGGCATCCGAAGGACTCTCAGACCATAAGAAACAAAATTATCTGGTCTGATGAGACTAAAATTGAACTCTTTGGTGTGAATGCCAGGCATTACTCTTTGAGAAAACCAGGCACCGCTCATCACCAGACTAATACCATTCCTAAAGTGAAGCATGGTGGTGGCAGCATCATGCTATGGGGATGTTTTCAGTAGCAGGAACTGGAAGACTTGCCAGGATAAAGAGAAAGATGAATGCAGCAATGTACAGAGACATCCTGAATGAAAACCTACTTCACAGTCCTCTTGACCTCAGACTGGGGCGACGGTTCATCTTCCAGCAGCACAATGACCCAAAGCACACCGACAAAATATCAATGGAGTGGCTTCACAAAGACTGTGTATTGTCCTTGAGTGGCCCAGCCAGAGCCCAGATCTAAATCCTATTGAACATCTCTGGAGAGATCTGAAAATGGCTGCACATGGTCACTTCCCATCCAACCTGTTAGAGCTTGAGAGGTTCTGCAAAGAGGAATGGGCAAAAATTCCAGAAGACAGGTGTGCCAAGCTTGTTCAAAAATATTCAAAAAGATTTTAGGCTGTAATTGCTGCCAAAGGTGCATCAACAAAGTATTGAGCAAAGACTGTGAATACTTATGTACATGTGATTTTTCAGGTTTTTTTATTTTTAATAAATTTGCAACAATTAAAAAAAATAATCAAAAAATCACATTGTCATTATAGGGTATTATGTGTAGAATTTTAAGGTAAAAATTAAATTTAATCCATTTTGGAATAAGGCTGTAACATTAAAAAATGTGGAAAAACTGAAGCACTATGAATACTTTCCAAATGCACTGTATATAAACTCTGATGTCCATTTTTAAAATAAGATATCAGGTAAATGCTTATGTTATTTTTAGATGGGGTATTATGAAAGCAAAAACATTGAACAAGAACAATAACCTTAATTTATTAACTTATAAATTACATTCAAGAGTTTGTGAATGTTCAAGAGTGAACATTTAAGAGTTCACACTTAGCTGATGATTGATTTTAAAGAAAGTTTGGCATGCTGTCCCAGGAGAGAGCCCTGAGCTTAAAGATCCTTGAGCCCTGGGCTCCCTCCCGTTTGCAGGGTGAGAGGGGAGCTCTGAGCTTAGGTAGGTCTCGAGAACTCCCCCTTTTTTTGATAATAGCTGATGACAGAAAATGATAGTTATGAAGAGATATTCTGCTGGATGAGAGTTTGACTGTAGTGCTAAATTTAGATCAATTCACTTATGTCAAGGGGTAGGATGATGAAGAACTCATGTGATAGGAAAGAAATCAATTCCTTTTTTCTTCCTTGAAATCTTTCATTCAGTTGTTTGCTTGCATGCGATTGAGAAATTGAACATGTACAACATGTGGAAAATTACTTCAAAATGGAAAATGTCAACTATGAACTGTGAACTATGAACAATAGTCAGTGGGCTTAAACGGGTTAAGAAATTGTATTTAATTTAATAATTAAACAAACAAACAAACAAATAAATAAATGGAAAAAAAATAAAAAAATAAAAAATATATAAATAAATAAAAAATAAACAAATAAATAAATAAATAAATAAATAAATAAATAAAAAAAAATATATAAAAATAAATAAATAAAAAGTCTACATTTTAATGGCATATGATACACCAGAATGCTTTGAAGCTGAAACGTATTTCATCATATGGTTTGACAGACGTTTTAGACAAATCAACTTAAGAGAAGCGTTAAAGCCAGACATTAGGGCCATGTGAAGAATCGACCCTCTGGCCCAAATTACATTACACTGCCATGGAAGGAGGGAAGAGGAGATGTGTGAAAGGGAGATGGAGATGAATAAATGGAGAAAGAAGGAAAAGGAGGGAGAACTAAAAGTGTTTGAGTAGCACTATATTCATGCTGTGACCTGCAGTCATTAACCCTGAGCTCCATCTATGAGGAAATGGAAACAAAACGGAGGTTCAGTTCAGAGCTCGTGATTAATGAGCACACATACAGAGACAGACAGGACAGACCCTGTGGTTATCAGATATATGACTCAAAGCCACATCGTTTCTGATGGACAC
This sequence comes from Danio tinwini, assembly GCA_903798205.1. Taxonomy (NCBI): domain Eukaryota; kingdom Metazoa; phylum Chordata; class Actinopteri; order Cypriniformes; family Danionidae; genus Danio; species Danio tinwini. The sequence continues at coordinate 1,428,028 of CAIGQZ010032756.1, forward strand.
TAATTGCAAAATGGCATGCTGAAGGTAAATTAATAGATACTGCCTCTTTTTCTTTTCCTAGTGAAGCTATGCAAGTTATACCACCATGTTTTTGATTTTTTTTTTCAGAAAAAAAGGCAGTGCTTTTTTGCGTGGTAATGGTGTAATAAATATTTTATAAAGTATATTTAATGCATATTAATTTAGATTCCAACTCTGTATCAAACAACTATTAAACCGCAAAATTTCAGCTAATGTCAAGAGACAAAATGTGACTTAGAATGTGATATATTTGTCTATATTCACATAAGTATATTTGTAGAAATAGCCAACAATACATTGGATGAGTAAAAAAATATCTATTTTTATGGCAAAAATCCTTAGAATATTAAATAAAGATCAAGCTTCATGAATACATTTTGTAAATTTCCAACTATAATTATATCAATCATACATTTTTGATTACTGATATGCATAGCAAAGAATTAATTAAAGAATTAAAGTTTTTAAATGATTTTTAAATCCCAGTTTTAAAAAAAAACTTTACCCTTATGGCTGTTTTGTGTCCTGGGTCACAAATGTTAATCATTTGTAACAGATAAACTTATATTTCTATAATATTTTTTGGTCATGTTTTCTTATAATTAATGGCTGAGAGGTGAGATATTTGCTTACCTTACAATTTTGCTATAGATATTTTGTTGCAAGTGCACATATGCATAATTTATTGTTTATATTTAATTTATTGTTTATTTTTAAGTTGTGCTTTTAAATGTAAAAACAAAATGTAATATTTCAAAGTAAACATAATCATTGTGATTGTATTACAATATACCACTTTATTAAGTACACTGGTCCACTGCTCATTAATGCAAATTTCTAATCAGCCATCGCATGGCAGCAATTCAATGCATTTAGGCATGTAGACATGGTCAAGACGATCTGCATCAAAATGGGGAAGAAAGGTAATTTAAGTGACTTTGAACATGGCATAGTTGATGGTGCCAGACAGGCTGGTCTAAGTATTTCAGAAACTGCTGATCTACTGAGATTTTCACAAACAACCATTTCTTTGGATTTTACAGAGAATGGTCTAAAAAAGAGAAAATATCCAGTAAGCGGCAGTTCTGTGAATGCAAATGCCTTGTTGACGGCATGGGTCAGAGGAGAATGGCCTGACTGGTTTGAGCTGATAGAAAGGCAACAGTAACTAAAATAACCACTTGTTACTGCTGAAGTATGCAGAAGAGCATCTTTGAACACACAACACATCAAACCTAGAGGTGGATGGGCTACAGCAGCAGAAGACCCCACTCTGTGCCACTCCTGTCAGCTGAGAACAAGAAAATTAGGCTGCAATTCGCACAGGCTCACCAAAATTGGACAATAAAACATTGGTAAAATGTTGCCTGGTCTGATGTGTAGCCATTTCTGCTGCAAAAATCGGATGGTAAGGTCAGCGTTTGGCATCAACAACATAAAAGCATGAATCCATCCTCCCTTGTATCAATAGTTTAAGCTAGTGGTGGTGGTGTAATGGTGTGGGGGATAGTTTCTGGGCACACTTTGAGTCTATTATTACCAATTGAGCTTCGTGTCAATGCCACAGCCTACCTAAGTATTGTTGCAAAAGGGGGTTCAACCCAGCACTAGTAAGGTGTACCTAAAAAAAGTGGCCGGTCAGTGTATTATAGTATGCTAAATTAAGAAAGAAAGCAAACAAGCAAGCAAGAAAGAAAGAAAGAAAGAAAGAAAGAAAGAAAGAAAGAAAGAAAGAAAGAAAGAAAGAAAGAAAGAAAGAAAGAAAGAAAGAAAGAAAGAAAGAAAGAAAGAAAGAAAG
>CAIGQZ010032756.1:1432207-1443033 GCA_903798205.1 Danio tinwini
TGTGTGTGTGTGTGTGTGTGAGGTGCATGATGGGATTTGAAGTCCAGTTCAGATTTGTAGTTCTCCAGCAATCTGCAACTGCTAGATTACAAGTGATTGTGATACTTGGTATGTTGCCCACAAGAGAAAACACTGATTCTACACCAAATGCAAGCTGGATGGCATGACTACAAACAAATTGATCTGTGACAAACATTCTCTTTTTCATTTTAATGCTTTCTCAGTTTTTAAAGTGCATAAAAATGTATTTTTTTCATTTTGGGGTGTTATTGAACTATGCAAAAAGAACATTGTTGTAATATGGTTTTAAAAGTTTTAACTGTTGCATTTTGTATTTGTCGCAGGCTACTGCTAAAAAACATAAAAGAAAAGACTGAAAGTGACTGAATTGAAAACAAAACAAAACAAGTTCTATTAAAAACAGTTGCAGCAAATATATAGAACACATTTTCAACATTGATAATGACAGTGAGGCCATCAGAGGACCTGTTGCCATCAGAGGAATAAATTACACTTTAATATATATTCAAATAAAACGTTTTAAATTGCAATGCAATTTCCAGAAAGTTTTCAAGAAAGTTTTGATTTAAAATTATAATTTCAGTTCACTTTTAAACAGTATAATTCATCCACTGGAAATACAGTACTCAGATTTACATATTTTACCCAAAATATAAACAAGCTCCCATCGGCATCGATTATCTACAATGAACAAAAGCACAGATTCAGTGCAGAAAAGCCAAGGCAAGTATTTCTTTCTCTGTATTTTTTGGGTGGAGAAGTTAGAAGGCCTGTTAGAGAATGACAAGTCGTGTGCAGAACAAGTGAGAGAAATGACACCGGTGTTTCAAACAAGCCCACGGGGAGTGTGATAGAAGGAGAAAAGAAAAGAAAAAAGACAGCAGGCAGGCGCACAACCTCTTCCCTGACGCCTAATAGAGAATCTTCTCCCATTTCCGTCCACTAAGAGGAGCGAACCGTCATTAGCTCCAGCTCAGGGGGGCACTGCAGGAGTTTTACCCCAAGTAAACCACCTCTAATTGGGCTCCGTCTCTGTGGCGGGCCCCGGTTTTTATTCTGGATATATACGGGGTTTCCTCAACGAGAGTCTGAAACCTCAGGACTCTAGAGGAAAACTCCCTAAGCTCAAGTGTTCAGTGCGCTCTAATACTGCGTTATTAACACACACTCGTGCTAACACTAGACTGAGATTTTGATGGTGTTGTGACATCCCAGAGGAAAACAGTTTGAATAATAAAAAAAAAAAGGTTCTTGTCTCAGCTGGTCCTCAGAACTGGGCCATTTCTTTAGCTGGTGACGGGCGATAACGATGGAGATCATATTTCATTGGATAATTAGTCTTGTGTATAGAGGTTTTTTTAAGCCTTAGAGCATCTGGAGGTTCTCCTCTGTGCTGCTGTAGCCCTGCAGTGCTGTCTAGCAGGACTAAATGGCCGTGCTCATTTGGGAAACTATGCATATTAAGGTGCAGGCAAATAAATGTTTATTTTCTCTTTTCAGTCAGAGATTTGAAATTAGCTACAAAACACCTAAACTCCTAGCCTCTGGCTGAAAATAAATATGATAAGTGATAAGTAGGGCCACACAGAATATGCGCGCGCAGAATTCCACAGATTTTCCGCATAATTCTGCAGATTTCCGCAGACTTTTAGCCCATCATTAATTCTGTTTATTTACTTGAGTAAATGTGTCAATCTGAATTTATACAGTTTTTAAATTACACATATTTCACATATTATGGTTTTAGTTATGAGACTCTCAAAATAATTCCGCAGAAATCCGCAGATTTTTACCAAAATGCTCAGCAGAAATTGCAAAAAAACGTCCGCATATTCCGTCTGGCCTTAGTGATAAGTGATGTTTCTAATGTAATTATGGCCCATTTTCACTGGGTGATACAGTACGGTACGGTACAGGTCAGTACGGGTCACCTTTATCAGTCTTGCATTTCCACTGCCAAATAGATACCAATGGTGCCCTTTTGGTGGGTGTGGTGTACGACAAAGTTTCAGTCGACGTCATTCTCGCTCGAGGAACTGTCAAAGTAAAGCTGTACAGGTTGTTCACATATCATATGAGAAGCACTTCTCACAAAACAGAGGCTTTTTACACATACATACTTGTGTATAAATGTTCATTACTACCCTCTCTATGAACATAATTTCATTATAACTGCAGATCAATGATAGCCTACTGTAATGTCTGCAATTATATAAAATAAATAAATAAATGCAACATATATAAACAAATACAGCCCCTTACAGTCTCCAATATGTTACCAATTACAGATAAACTACACACTGCATACTATTAGTCCTTATTTGGGTTCAAAAACAACATGAAACAGATAACCCAGTCAGTGCAAACCTGTCATCTGTATTTTTAATCTTCAGCAGCACATGTAACCTCTTGTTAGAACGTATTTCCATCATTCTGAGTTCATAATAGTCCAAAAGGCAATAATATTAGTTAAACATGGAATTTTGTTTATGTTTTAGGTTGCTGAAAGAATCATTTACTCCTGTTTTTTTTGGCTTCTCCGTTGTTTTTTCGTGCATCACTCGCACGTTTGTCCATTTATGAAAAGTTCGGATGTCAGAAGCACTTCAATAATCACACACACGTTGTTATTATCAGCTCAAGAAGTTCCTTATTTCAAAGACGCACGGCAAGCGCACACGAGCTCTCTGGAGAAAATTAAACCGTTCGCGCTTTTAGACAGCCTCGTAAAACAACAACAGGACATAACAGAATTAGTTCTTTTTGACTTTGTGGCTGTTCATCAAGACGACGACAAGGTTTGTTTGAGCTCAGGTCAACCATGGCTTGTTATTATATGTATATAGTATTACGACAAAATGTCTCGGCTATGTATTGTGTATAAAAATGGGCAATCCTTTGGTTTCATTCTCCTGGCTTGTTTACACACTATTGATGTATCTGTAAACCAATAGCGTTCAGCTGCGTGTCTAGCTTCGCCTTTTGGTATCTTTTTGTCGCGCTAGGTACCCTTTCAAAAGGGTACCCAAAAAGTGGTACTGTACAGTTTCCTTTAAGGTATCTTTTGACAGTGGAAACTGCCATAGAAGCGCACCGAACAGTACCGTAGTGTACTACTCAGTGAAAACGAGCCATTAGAGCATTAGAGTTTATAGCACAGGGTTTCTTGGTGTGACACTAAAAATAATAAGAAAGCTATTCGTAGGGGCGGATCTAGAAAAGGATTTATGGAGTGGCATGAAGTATGAGAGGTAGCAACATGAAGGAAGCCTTATTGCAGTGGATACTATGAATGCTATACATCATATACTACTTCGAAAACATACTGCAAACTACCAACTACCTAGAAAATATAATATAGGCCTAATCAATAGTCATATTTTTGCTTTTATATCCTAATATACCATTCTTTGTAAATTACAACCGTAATTCAGTATCTTGATTTGTTGATGTGATGATACTTAATTTAAATTAAATTAAATTTAAATTAAAAATGACTCTGGATGCCTCGCACCTAGCACACTACCTGTTTGAACTGTTACCGTATGGTCGGCGCTACAGAGCACCAAGCACAAAAACAGCCAGACACAGGAAAAGTTTCTTTCCTCAGGCCATCTACCTCATAAACAGTTAAATATTCTCCTACTGGGCAATAAACGAGCAATACTTTCTCATACGCACTTGTACACAGCACCTTATAACAATATACAATGCAATACTTCCTCACACGCATTTGTACACAGCACCTTATAACCTGTATATTTACAACAAAACTGTACATACAATTCAACATCCAGATCCTTTAACTAACTGCATCTCTCTTTAATGTTTAATGCTTATTGTCTTTTTTCATATTGATTTTGTGCTGTCACTTGTCACTTTATGTAAACTGGAAGCTTCTATAGCCAAAACAAATTTCTTGTGTGTGTAAAGCACACTTGGCAATAAAACTGATTCTGATTCTGATCAAAATTTACTATAATAACATATTTGTTTCAGTTCTAGAAAAGTTTGTTTGCCTGGTCATAGCATGGTTTGGAAATTATGGGATCTGGTTGATTGATTGATTGATTGATTGATTGATTGATTAATTGATTGAGGTATATTAACGGCTACAAATAAAATATATTTTTATTTGTGTTGCTTTATACAGCAATAAGGGTATACTCACACTAGGCTATCCGAACTGTGACCGGGCGTGTCTGAACCCCATTTCCCAGTTTGTTTGACAAGTGGGAGTGCTCCATGCCACGCCTGAGCGCAATTCAGTTGGGCAGCCCTGGACCAGTTGGAGTGCGGTTTGGCTGGGCTCGAACTTAAGATGCGACGTCACTTTTAAGGGACTATTTCATATACATGTATTAATCATTCTTACTTCTCAACTTTCAAAGTTTATCAAATATGCAAACCCCTCACTGTACATCAGCTGCCAACTTCAGCAAACCTCCTAATATGTGCAGCATGATGACTTTCATGAACATTTATGAGCGTCAAAAGTGGTGGATCTGTTCAGCAAAAGATTTGACTCTGTCTCACTTCATCCAAAATGACTTAAAATAATACAAAACAATATAACTAAAGCAATCTCCATTGTACAGAGTGAGATCGCTTCTCTTGCATCATCGATGACATAAATGTGCTCTAACTCAGAAGGTAAAATACAATATGAGTGCGGGCCATGGGGAGAGTAGAGGACAATTGTGCCTGGGTACGGTTCAATCGTGCCTAGTGTGAGTACACCCTTACTCAATATTATTGGTGTAACAATTTCCATTAGTATTTGGTGTGTGAAGAATGAATGACATCGTATGCTCTAAATGATTTGTATAAATATTTAATGAATGTTTATGAATTTTAGAGTGACCTCTACTTTAAATATATTAATTCTGTTTTGATGGTGTTTGACAGTTAAATAATTTGATGAACCTTCCATTTATCTCACTTAATATTGTCTCTTCACTGCAAAAAACTATATTTTTTTATCTTATATTTTTTTAGATTATATTTTATATCTTATATATTTTTTAAATACTTTGAGTGACGATGCTTGTGTTTAGAGTGTTATTTGCACTTTCTGTCATGGTGAAAATGTGCAACTGCTATAGACACATTAAAAAGGACCTATCATGCCCCTTTTATAAGATGTATCATAAGTCTCTGATGTCCTTAAAGTGTGCTTCAGCTCAAAATACCTCTCAAATAGTTTTGTAATACCCTTTTAAACTGCCCCTTTTAGTCTTTGATCAGAATTGTGCAGTTTTAGTGACTATCGCTTTAAATTCAAATAAGATTGTGTTGTTTTCAGGAGAGACCCCAGCTATGTGTCAGCATAGCAGGAGACTCAAAACAAGTGTTCATTTATCCATCCTAAAACTCCACATGTATAATGCCTTTTAGTTGCTGATATTATCCTTAGCTGATGCAGAGTGAAAACCACAGCCATATCACCCTGCAGCCCAAGACCGGTTACTCACTGAAGCTAAGCAGAGCTGGGCCTGGTCAGTATCTGTATGGAAGACCACATGGAAAAACGTGGTCCGTGTGAGTCTTTATGCCCCAGTATAGCGAATGAGACACTATACTGTTAGTGAGCGCCGTCTTTCAGATGACACGTTAAACCAAGGTCCTGACTCTCTGTGGTTATTAAAAACCCCAGGGCACTTCTCGTAAAGAGTAGGGATGTAACCTCAGTGTTCTGGCCAAATACACTCTATCAGCCCTCACCCATCATGGCCTCCAAATCATCCCCATCCACTGAATTGGTTCTACCCCTGTCTACCCACTCCATCTATAGCTGGTGTGTGGTGAGTGCACTGATGTTGTTGTCCTGTGGCTGTCGTCGCATAATGCAAGTGGATGCTGCACACTGGCACTTTGAGTGTATGGCCATACACAATAAGTGCACTATATAAATACACATTACAACTCTAAGGGTGGACGGCTGCTTCTCACTCAGGGCTGTCTATGCTAATGAGGGAGAGATCGTCAGTAATTGGTGGGGCTTTCCCCCTCCAATGACATGTACAAAGGGAGAATAAAAGTGTTTCAGCAGACTCTTTTTATAATAAAGTTTTTTAATAATAAAAATAATAATAATAATAATTTTTACTATTAGATGTTTGTTATATTCACACAGTGGCGCCCCCAGAAAATGTTCTTAGGGGTGGCCAGAAGAGGCCGCTCCAAATCTTGGGGTGGCACACAAAAAAAATTATGAATTCAGTGTAATGTTATATTTTTGTTTCTGGTAAATGAAATAATGTGGTTTTAATTCATTTAATTAATTATTCTTTAAATATTGCAATTCATTCCTTGAAATAATTCAGCGAGTACATAATAAAATAATAAAATAAAAATCTATATTTAGTTTAAAAACACTTTTCACATATATATAAATATGAACAACTTCTTAGCTATTTTTGACATACTTTTATTGTACAGCATACGGTACATGCCATGTCTAAAATTAATGAAGATTAATGAATTAATTAATAAAGCAAACAAATGAACAAACTGAACAAAAGGCATTACTATATACAAACTCTCTATACAGACCCTAATAATATAATTTATCCATAACCGTTTTTGAGCCACAATAGTATTAATGCAGCTTCTTCTATTGATGTACCTTTAGGTAAATATTAAATTGCCATTGCTGTCTATTAAAGGTTTGTGTGTGCTGTCAACAACGATCAGGGAGGGCAGTGGTGGTTCTAGTTTAAATGACACCCTGGGCAAACCACCCCCCCCCCCCCCCCCCACACACACACACCACTAAATTGTTATATTTGTTTTTCAATAAATATAACAATTTATTTATATTTACTCTAAATAAATACAATTATTATTGGCCTTATTATACAATTATTATTCTAAATAAATAACAGAAATCAATCCTAAATGTTACTGAAAAACAATGTAACAACTGGAGTGAAGATCACTTAAGAAACCTTTTGCATGAATATTATTTATGACAATTCTAAAGAATACAAAAAAATATGTTTTAGAATTATCTGTTGTCTTCAACCCGACTCATGGCCAAGAATTAATGTTATGAAGTCTTACCTCCCTGACTCTTTATCCCTCCTTTCTGCTTTAAAGCCATGCTTAGTGAAAGTTACTACATCATCGTATTATATAAAGTTTAGTCGACTTGTAAAACCCGTTGTGTGCCGACACCTCCGCACAAAAGGCTGTTACTGCGGTTTCACGGCGCATGAGCGGCGCATATTTTATCAGAATGCATGCAAACAAGCGGGATTCACACAGAAGTGCGTGAGGCGCATGGGAATGGTTTTTCTGCGCGCATGCATCAGTTTGCTTTCACCAGCGTTGAACCAGCGCTGAGGAGGAGAGCAGTGAATCAGCTACGTTAGTGGCACCAACAATAATTTAGTGGCTGCATTTTATTTATTTATTTATTGAAATATTGGGAATTTACATAAGTACATTTATATTAATAATGTTAACAGCAAAATCATATTGGGGTAGCCGCTTGGGGTGGCCAGAGTTTACCCAGGGGTGGCCGTTTGGGGGTGCCCCTGTATTCACACACTGCTGCCACTCTTGCTGTTTAAACCCCTTATAAATGTGATTTTTGCATAATAGGTCTTATTTAAAGTTAATGATTCATTATTAGTTATCAATTGATCAATAATTTAATGATTAATCCTTGAATTTGTGGAAATGACATACATTTGCATCCCTTGCTATGAGATTTTTCATGCCAGTTAGCATCACACATCCTACCAGCCACAGAAAGGTCATCCGCATCCAATAGTGGGTCAAATCATCCCAGCGACTCTTCTTCACAAAACCATGGCAGAGCCGAGAGTGGCACTAAATTGCCTCAGTAAATACCCGACGGTATTTATCTCACGCAACCGTCGTGAAAAGTGCTGGCATTGCACTTTGTGGCAGACAGGCCTGTCTAACAGACAAAGCAGTGTGAGGATGTTTGAGGTCACATCCATATGCCCTGAAAGAAGTCATTCTAATCTGCCAGCCAAGGGCACAGCTTTGAAGTGTCAGGGGATTGTGGGTAGTCCGTCCAACGTCTGGAGGCAGCTTGATACGTTTGAAGGATCTGAGAGTGCATTTGCCCACGTGTGCATGGAGAATATTGAAGGAGCAAACCTGCACTGGGCACAAAAGTGCGGCGCAGCTGCGTGTCGCTGGTGAAAACTCCACCTGCGGACAGCGAGACTCCAAACTAGCGACCGCTGAGACACTTCATCTCATGTGACAGATGCACATTCCTCACTTTCACCGGCTCTCCACCAATCTGTCATCATATTGCTCTGCTCCTCGCTCCTGCTTGCAGCCCAGCCTTCAAAGCTGGAATGTTTTTTTTATTCAAATATTGCATTTAAATATCTAAAGCCCTGGTCAGATCACACAAATTTGTCACGATTTTGGCACGATTTCCTTGACGTTGAGGATTCGTAAATGACAAATGGGTGTCGTAACACAAGATTCAATCATTTCTTCTCGTGTAATGTTGCATAGTTCACGACAACCAATACCATGCCTGCGTATAAGATATTTGTTTTAAGAAAAATATACAAATTATATTGTTTGTGCTCCTCCACTACTCAACTGTGCGGGTAAATGATTTGTTTGTTGAGCAAAAAAAGGATTTAATGAATGCTTCACAGTGATTGTATCACAAATCTCAGTTATTTATTTGCTAATTTTTTAATTTGTCATTATTTTAATGATTATGTATTGAGCATCTGATTTTTTTTCTTGCTGCTGATGTGCTTTCATTCTCAGTCTCACTTGCAGCAAGTTCAGGCGTGTTTAACTAGAATCCCAAAAAGGAAACGTAAGTTTAATCGTATCCATGTCGCAAGGAATGCCCTTAAATAAGTAGTAATTAGTTGTCTGCAAGCATCAGTTTTATTTAGATTGAAGAGAAAAAAATTAAGATTAAAATAAGAAACATCGTTAAAGCAACACTTGCGACTGCTTTGAGTAATAATACTCGTCGTAGATGTAAGAGGATGACAGATTGTGAAGGATTGTGTAGTCTGGCACATTTATTACCCACAAGTCAAGATTTTGACCCAATCCCAATTTTATTTTTGTAACCCTACCCCTTCCCCTTCCCCTTGGCCCTTTAAAACGAGTGTGAAGGGGAAGGGCTTAAAAAATTACCCCTAAGAATTGGGACAGCACTACAGCACCATCATATGTCATCACGATCTCTTGCTTCATATGAGATCAGACCATCGCGACTGCTGTAGTTATTCCAGTTGTGTTATTTTTTAGTATTTATCTTCAGGAAATCACTGAAGGCATATATTATGTTATTATAACGATCTAATGTGGCAATAAGATTGCAACTAAACTGCACATTTACACCGTGGCCATATGCATCTATGTAAACACAGCAAACACAACATTAACATTATAGCAGACACTGTAAAATGCTCATTCTCAGCCACTAGACATTACTGACAGGGTATTCGAGTGTAATCAAGTGTCAGGTTGTTGTGGGACTGCTGTAAAGGAGTTGTTATTATTAGGAATTATAGATCACAAAATTTAGCGGTTTTTATTTTAGCATTTTTTTTTATAAAAGCATGACAGTAAAACATAAACATGGTAATGAATATATTAAAACTTGTGTTTGTTTGTTTGTTGTAAAAATTCGTAATAATGACAAAAAATACAAATTTGTGGCTCTCCTTACTTCCGGGTGCAGTGAAACTGCCGCTGTAGCTGGTGCATTCTGGGAAATTTTCTTACCACTTGGTTTCGAGGGTGGTCCTGAAAAATCTTCGTTCGAAGGGGTGTATACCCCTTCCCCTTAGCCCTACGTCTTCAAGCTAAAGAGAATTGGGACACCACTACTCCTTCACATGAATGCGCAAAACGAGGGGTAGGGGTAAGGGGAAGGGCTAAGGAGTAGAATTGGGATTGGGCCTTTATCAAGAAAAATATTATATATATCGCATAAACTGACATAGTGACTTTCGTAACCGACAACAGTTTTGAGATTTTTTGGCTTTATTATGAAGTGTTTTTCAAGTCTAGTGCAAAGAAAACACACAAAATGCATTCAAAAGTATTTCTTTTGTCAAACGTTGCAGTTTGTTTCTGTAGATTTCTATTTCAATTTCTATTTCATTTTTTTCTCCTTCACTTCAGTAGCACTCACATACACCAAACTTTATAGTTTTGTTCATATCTGATTCTTAAAGGGTTTTGTTCATACATGATTGGCTATGATTATAGACCTTTTTCTTCATATCTGAAGGAGGGCGCCATAGCAACAAGTGCCTTCCTGTGGGATGCTTTGTACTTCCGTTTAGAATTGTCATCAGTTAGAGCGCAGCTTCTCAACTGGTGGTCACAATCATTGATCTACAACAGAGAAATCATTCTATACCATTCAGTGGTTGTGATTTAAAAGTGGGTGGCAGGACTGTTTCGAGTGGGTTGAGTGTTTTTTGTAATGCGCAACTTTTAATTTTGAAAGATGTGTGTGACATTTCTGTCAGATGCAGTTCAGTGCTCCTAATTCAGTGTCTGTGGGCAGATAAGATGTTGAAATATGGTGTTATTATCATTGAAATGTTATTTTTCTTTCTTGGTACCAAATACAAGTTATTTTTGCTTAAAGAAAAATGAACTTTCCCAACCTGTTAGCTGTTATACTGTGCTTACAGCATGCTTAATTAATACATGCAGTATTAAACATCTTTAAACATTGTCTGTTTATATCGGAAGTTGCTAAGACTTTTATTTTATTTTATTTATTTATTTTTATTATTATTATTATTATTATTATTATTATT
>CAIGQZ010032756.1:1468033-1479899 GCA_903798205.1 Danio tinwini
TATATAGATATATATATATATATTTATTTATTTAAATGATAGATTTGTGAGTGGTGTGTAAATATACTGATGTAAATCTTTTGTACATACTTTATGTAAATCTAAATTATTCTGACCTGTACTAACAATATATAAAATCATATAAAAAATAATAAGTGATCTGATTATACTATTGTTATCTATATATTTTTAATTATTAAAAAACTGCAAACTGATAAGCCTAGAGTTTAGTTTTAGTAAAACAATTAAAAATGACAAGTAATCAGTCCATTATAATAGAGGATTTTAATATGTCATTAAATGATTCTTGATATTGAATATATCTGACAAAATGCTGTATATGAATTGCTGTTGATTTCTGGAAATATATTAGTGGCTTTTTCTGTAAATATGCTAGATTATAGAGCATTATTCATTTTGCTGAAAAGAAAATTAAGCACGAAGTTCTAATGTACAGGGAGAAAGAAAGCTATATTATGTTTATTTAATTTTTCAGTCTTTGTTATTTTTAAATCCTGGAAAACCACTTTTAATATTTGACCCAAATTTATCTAATTATAGTTTTAATTTTTCATTCATTCATACGTTCATTTTCTTTTGCTATTCCGTTGCCGGGCCGAAGGGGCAGCAAAAGCCAGTTTTAATGAAATAATTTCTATTCTGTGCATCGATATCAGAACAGCCCATAACAAACAGCAATCTGAATCGATCCATCAAATAATTAACATAAAATAGTTTAAACATAAAGTTACACTGTTTTTACAAATTGTAAATCAGAGACACTATTAGTATGCTGTAAGGACAGTTTCCATCTATGTAGGTTTATTTTGTCCTACTTTAGATTTGCTCTTTAACTACTTATAGCACAAACACATTTAAAAGTATATTATTTAATCATTGTCTTCACGTTCATAAGACAGTTTTAGTAATATGGATTCAAAAAATGTATTACACCTGTAAATTCATGAGGGTATTTTTAAAAAAATATAACAGCAATGCAAACACCTGTAAGCACACAATAAGTGCATCAAATAATTATTTCAACGTTGCAACACAGAAATTAAACACATTGCATATCAATTGAGTCTATTCATTTTTCACTGGCATTTGCCGCTGCACTGAAAAAAAACATATTCATTGGATTTACTAATTGTTTTTAAGGTAAGGGGTGGCAAACAATTTATATGGACTCAATTTAAACAAACAAATTACATGTAGTAATCTTCAACTTAATTTGTTTGTTTAAATTCAGCTCATATAAATTGTTGGCAACCACTTACATTAAAGACAATTAGTAAATCCAATAAATCATTATTTTCAGTGTGAAATCAGTGTGATTGTACAGTAGTATGTGCATTATACAAAACAAAAACAAAAATATGATCTGAAATAAGTTAAATACTGTATATCGCATTGCGAATTTGGGCTTCTAAAATATATAATGCAAGTTTTTTTTATAGCTTTTAAATAATTAAAAATTTCCTGACAACAAATGGATAAATCTAGGTACCAAAGCAACATAAGTACAATGCAAAAACCATTAAACACACAATAAAAGCACCAAATAATTACTTAAACATTGCCACACATCAACTAAAACATTTAATATATTTATTTTCCATCGCCAGCGGAATCAGTGTGAATGTACAGAATTATGAGTCTTCACACTAAAATATACCACAGTGTTTTTTTCTCAAAATAACACAACAAAGAAGAAAGCACTTCGCATACATGATCAAGCCATTAAGCGCATGCTGGGTTTGTGATTGGGAGCGAGACCAGCTGATATATTCTGGACGTTTGAGCGCCCCATGCCATCCGCACCCGTGTGCAGTCAAAAGAGCAGCGGTGCCCGACCGGAGCTGTGTGCCATCGGCCTCTGCGTCTCACATCTACTAATTCAATCAATTCCCTTCTCTCTGTGCCTGTGACAGCATCCAGACTCACACACACACAAACACACACATACACATACTGTATGCACTGGGTTACGATTTTTTATAGACCTTTCCTTAGACATTTTTTATACTGTACAAACTGCATGTTCAGTCCCTGAAGCCAAAACACAATCCTCGCAGAAAACTCTTACTATATTTTTGGAGACCCTTCCATAACCACACACACACGCACACTTACACTTTCCAAAGTCATAACGCTTTTTGTACTGACATAATCATATTTTCTATTTTCTAAGCCAAAGAATTTCAAACTGCAATGTCGGGACCCCCTATGGGGCTGCAATGGTATGCTAGGGGGTCCATGAAAAAAGCAGCAAAAACAAAAGTAAAAATAATAGTAATAATAAATGTAAAAACGTGAATATAATTAGGGCCGCACAATATATCGTTTCAGCATCTACAGTATATAGCAATTTGCAATAGTCACATGGCAGGGTATGCAATGTTGACTTTGATTATAATTCATCTTTGCATGTGTTTTTGAGGTCTGCGACTGTCTAAGGATTTAAAAAGCATTCACGCATAAGAAATTGCACGCTTTGTAACTTTTAATGACGATTAATTTCATTGAATTATTTCTAAAATGAAGACTTTGCAGTATTCTTTTACATGCAATTGTTCAATTACTGTATCTGAATGCTGGTAGACTTCAGAAAACATTAAAACACTGTTTATTTCAGTTGTATCTTTCTTTAATGCGTTTATCTGTGCTTGTAGATCATTTATTATATTTTATGCATGATTAACTCTCCTACAGAATCATCCCAATCAATCTAAAATGATACATTCTTTTCAAATAAAGATATTCAAGTCATCTGGTAAAAATGTATTCATAATACAATACAGTGCTCGGCATAAATGAGTACACCCCCCACAAATCTCATTTAAATTGATATTTTCTATAGGATGCCTTACAATATTATATTTGTGCATATACAGTAGTTTAATCAGTACTGAAGCCAAATCTGGAGATAATCTACCAAAATAACTTACAATATTGGTTCAAAAATTAGTAGCCCAAATTTATGTTAGAGAAAAATATTAAATAAAATGTTTAAAAAAATGGAAAAATCAAGTGAAGCAAAAATATATATAACATTTTGTTGAAATGTTGTAGTTTGTAATTTTGCATTATTTTGCATGAATTTAAATGTATTACTTTTTTCATTTCTAAAGATGTTCTGGGACTAAAATATTGTTTTAATAAATGTTATATTTATATTTATTAGTTGTGTTAAAATGCACAAATACATATAACCCATATTTACTAGGAAATGGATAAAAATATTCATGTTCAAAATGGGGTGTACTCATTTATGCTGAGCACTGTATATATTGCAGAAAAAAATACCATGCAGCCCTAATTATAATAACCAATAAAGCATTGTGAGACAAATAAATAAACACATAAGTGTAAAATAAATCATTAAAAAAAATTGTATTTAAAATACTTTACTATATGTAAATTAATGAATTCAAAAACATAGATATTTATCAAGATTCAAATGATTACATCATCATCAAAAATCAATTTACATAAAGAAAATTAGATTAAACAAAAGATTAAAATAAGTCACATGAAAGCATTCTTTACCGTGTTAATTGCATTTTTAAAGAAACAGAAGCAGTGAAAAAGCAAGAGTGAGCATTGTGATAAATCACACTTGACAATGATTCCTGATGAAAATGTTTGCGCTCGCACAAATACGTGTCTAGTCCTACTGAGATTCAGATTTCACATCCTTTTTCAGATGAGTGCACAAGAAAGAGAAAATCCGCACTGACACTTTATTGTCCACCATCAAAGGTGGCAAAACGGGAGAGAACGCAGTCAGACTGGAGGAAAAAGAGTGACAAATCACACCGTAACAAGCGCAATTTATCACTCAGCACACTCGCCCTTTCTCCTTTATCTGCAGTGTACACAGAGCAGACACCTGTGGCACACACACACACACTCACATTTGCACGTCTTTCACTGTCCTCTGCGAGTGTACAGTTATGTACACTACATCACTGAAACCCATATCGGAAATTGAAATAGCAATACAATTCTAACACAAAATTTGAAAATTGTTAAATAAAACTGTTTATTGTAATGGCTTTAGTTATAAACAACCACACTATGATGGAAGAAAAAAGATGTAATGTTTACCTTTTCACCAAATCCTTTAAAATATCAAAAAAATATGAATAAATATAAAAAATCTGAATATACAAATAATAAATCAAACACAAATTATTATGTTATTCATTATAAAGCTTATGTTTGGTGTAGAAACATCAAGCTAAAGTTAAACAGGCTGAACAAACAGTTCTTAACAGTATATCTACCAAATGTTATATGGTGAACATTTTTATGGAAACAAAGATTTGCACTTCACTCAGGAGTCAGTTTCACATACATATTCCTCATTTAGTAGAGTTTGCTCGGTCAAAGGGCACAGATTGTACAAAATACCATTTATGTTGTGCAGTATAACTCTGTAAGTTTGTTTGACAGCAGGCTGCAAATGTCAATTTAACAATCATATATGTTCTGTATACAAGATGATATGGTGAAACCACATATTTTGTCAGAAGAACACCTAAGCCAAAGGATTTCAAACTGCAATCTTGGGACCCCCTAGGAGGCTGAAATAGAGTGCTAGAGGGGGTCCATGAAAAAAAGAAGCAAAAACAAAAGTAAAAAAAATATTTAATAATAAATGTAAAACGTGAACATATTAGGGCTGCACATATTTTGTCATAAGAACACAAAAACACAAAAACAATTTAAAATAAACAAACCTATTTTTGACATCATTCAAAACCCCAACAATTTCGTTTTTTTTTTTTTTTTTTTTGTTTACTCACAATAAAAACTAAACCATTGTGTCATTTTAAAATTAAAGCATAAAGGATGCACTTGCTGCGCACGTCATGATTTTGCCAGAGACAATGTGATCCTGGATTAACATCTGTGTTGATCCTGGAACATCATTTTTGTATGAAAATGTAATCCATATACCTCCCAAAATTACAGGGGAATAGTTGGATAACAATCATGTAGAAGTGTATAAACCTAACCGCAAGCCTAAACTTAACATAAAGGGTAAATGTATTCCTTAATTCTGATTGGCTGATTGAAATGTTGTTCCAGGACCAACATAAATGCTAATCCAGAAACATGTCCTACTTGGTGAAATTAGTTTGTCACACTTTCTGCAGTCTTTGTTTCTTTAAACTTGAGCATGTATCACAAAAATGAAAGGATGTGTTAAGACTTAATGAAAAAGGGCAGGATACAAAATGATCCAGAAGAGTCAATCGTGGAGTAAATGCCTTTTTAAAACTGAAAACTAGTTTATTTTTCCAACTAAAACCAGATCTGCAACATTTTCACTCAGTTTTAAGTGTCAAAAACACCAGATTAGTGTAAAAGTAAAAAGTTGTGCATATTGAAATAAAATCATACTGCTGTACACTCTCAGAAATAAATGTATGCAATCTGTCACTGGGGTGGTCACTTTTCGAGAGATACAAATTTGGTCCATATTAATACCTCAAGGGTACATATTAGTACCTAAAAAAGTAAAAAAGTGTTCCTCTTAAAATTTTTAGGTACTAATATATACTTTTAAGGTACCAATATGGACCCTTCAAGTACAAATGTGTACCTTCTGAAATGGTACCACCCCAGTGACAGCTCACGTACCTTTATTTCTGAGAATGTAGTGTAAAGGTAGCCTAAAGGGACAGTCCATTAAAAAAATAAAATTTATCTGTTTGAGTTTCTTTTTTCTGATGAACACAAGATAATATTAAAAGGAAGTTAAAAACCTGTAATCTATAGTGCACTCAAAAAATATTTTTGCTGCTTGTTCAAACTACTTATTAAAAATAAGCTGAATCAACGCAATTCTTAAGTTTTTTGGGACAACTTAAAAGTTTTATGTTCAATACATTTAAATTCATAAAAACTATTAAGTTAAATTAATCGATTTGTTTTAAGACAACATGAAGGAATGGTGTGAAACCCAGAGTACAAAAACAAACAAATACTATCAATGTCAGTAACTACAGGTTCAGCTTTCTTCAAAATATCTTCTTTTGTGCTAAACAGAATACAAACTCAAACAGGTATAGTGAGAGTGAAGGGTTAGTAAACAATGACAAAATTTCCAGTTTAGGGTGAACTGTCCCTTAAAGCTACACTGAAAAAAAATGATGTCTGCAAAATTGTTGAATTTAAACAAACAAATTAAATGTAGTACTGTTCAACTTAATGTGTTTCTTTAAATTCAGCCAAAACAAATTGTTTACAACCACTTAGCTTAAAAAAACATTTAATAAATCCAAGGAATCATCTTTGAATATTTTTTCAGTGTAACAGGTTTAGGCTGCTCTGTCAGCTTTGTTCGGGGACTGATTTTCTTAGACTCTCTTATTTTCCTGATGCTTTTCCTCTATTAAACTCTCTCTCTCTATCTTTTGTATTCTCTCTTGATCTGCTGCATCTGCGTTTACAATGGGCTGGTCAGTGACATTTGTGAAGATTTATCATATCAGTGTCTAACACAGCAAACAAAGGCTAAGGAGGGCCATGGACACAGAGGGGGGCAGAGAGAGAAAAAATGGGGCAAATCATAAGTCACGCATCATTCGAGCGACACGAATTCGAGACCGCCGCACAATACAAATGATATTGGCAAAATAACCTTGCAGAATATAATCAAAGCTTTCAAACTTCCAAAAATAACTACAACAATCCATTCATATCGACTGCAATATGATGAAACACAATGTTGCACTCTTGTTTGTAGGTTAAGCAAAATAAACTCAAGAATCCCAACTACTCAGATTGTTTATTTGGTGTAATATGGTGTAATCTGTCATATTTTACTATTCACGTGAGGAAAATTTCAGTAAATAAATCACACTCACACTGTTTATATACTACAGTAATTTTTTAAATAATTGAAGGAAACACACACTATAAACTATCTATGATTATTTATTGAACATCAACGTTGAACAACTGAAATAAAAAACACACACTGCCTAAAACCAACAGTCACTCTTTCTTATAAAAAAATATGAAAATAAATAACTTGCACTTTTGCAAACAAAATGAATTATTTTCAATGTTTTTCATATTAAAAATAGAAAAAAAAATGCAGTATCTCTTGTGAATAAAATAACTCTTATATATCCTATAAATAATTTTTTAAACAGTGCTTTTCTTGCATCTTTAGTAAACATATTTTTTTCTGTAAATAATCATTTTAATATAATGGAAAATTTGCCGTTGCAAGGCATCTCCGGTGCAGCTTCCAATCATCTTCAATGTAATCCAAACATGCGATGTGTAGTTACATTTTATGAGGTGTGAGGGTATGTGACCGCGCAAAGGCTGCGCCGGAGCACACCCGTGCGCTTGATGCAGACAGTTAAATCAGTCTTAACAGAGCAGGGTTACGTGACTCCAAAAATTTGATCGACTATAGGTTCTGAATGTTGATTTATTTTCAATTAATCGCCCAGCCCTAGGCCTATTTTTACCAACACTTTAAACTATTCCTTATGACTTAATATATATATATATATATATATTTTTTTTACAGAACTTGAACTTTTTAATGCACCGAGTTATACTTTGGGTTAACATACATCCTGGCTGATAACATACTGGGTGTAAATATTTAGGGTTATCTTCTGATATCTTAAATCACAACATTATGCAATTCAAAAATCTACAATTGAGCTAAAACACTTAAAAAAAACTTTACTAAAAAAAAGAATAAAAAAAAGATAAATGATAAAAAAATCATATCAACTATACAATGAGCAATATTTTTAAGCACCATTCCTAATTTGTTTTTAAAGAATTGGTGAAATTGTAATATTGGATGCTTGTCTGTAGAACACACACACACACACACACACACACACACAAAAACAAGCAATTATTTTAATTAATTCAATTATTTAAATTGAGCTGATTTCTTATGCAGCATTGTGGCTCAGTGGTTAGCACTGTTGCCTCACAGCAAAAAGGTGTTTTTGTGTGGTTTGCATGTTCTCCCCGTGTTCGCTTGGGTTTCTTCCGGGTGCACCGGTTTCCCCCACAGTCCAAACACATGCGCTATAGGTGAATTGGGTAAAACAAAATTTGCCGTAGTGTATAAGTGTGTATGAATTTGAGAGTGTATGGTTGTTTCCCAGTACTGAGTTGTGGATGGAAGGGAATCCACTGTGTAAAACATAAGCCAGAATAGTTGGCGGTTCGTTCGGCTGTGGCGACCCCTGATAAAAAAGGGCCTAAGCCGAAGGAAAATGAACTAATGAATGAATGAACATAATTCTTAAGTTTTTTTGGGGGACAACATAATTGTTTTATGTTCAATCCACTTAAATTAGTATAAACGAATAAGTTCCTTCATGCTTTCCCAACACAAATCGATTGTGTTGAAGCCTTTTTTACAGTGAATTTAGAAGAAAAAAACAGCTTGTTGAGATCTTTTTTTATAAACTCTGGAGAAAATAACTGTGAAATTAACAGTAGGGCCACAAAATTTCACTTTAATATTTTGGTAGCAGTGGTGCTTTAAAGAGAATTTGGAGACTGAACTTCTTGATGAGCATTTTAGCCTGCTGTGCTTTAGAGCAGGACTCTCAGCATGGCAAAACCACACTTTCTTTCAATTCATTTCCTTTTAAAGCTCCGCAGCTACTGCTATCCCACCAAACCATAACCAACTCTTATTTTGATAATAGATTAATTTATTGCTTAAAATGAAAATGTTTTGTAATTTTGTTAAGATATAAATGCAGGCTAACCTAGGAGTTGCTCAGTTTAGGAATCTATTAACCACCTAAGAAGACAGAAAGTAAATCTCCAGACCCCTTGTCTAATCCTGCCGTGAGGCTCAAAACACACACACTGGCACACACAGAGCTTAAATATTAACACAGAGCTCCAAAGGCCTATGGGTTGCTTTGCACCGTGTCCTAAACATGATGTGATGTGACACCGCGACATGCGCTAAAAGGTTGTTTTTGAACAAACCAGACATGACGCAACATGCGATTAAAGGTTTCCTTTCCATGCGAACCAGAGTTTCCGTGCTAATCAGCTACAACTGCGACTTGCAACATGCGACAGAGGATTCAGAAACGCTTTCGATTTGTGTATTGTCATAGCTGAAACAGCAGCAAACAGGAACAAACAGGAACTGATTATGTGCTTTATTCATACTGAAAGCAACAATGGAAAATGTATATAAGACCTAAAGAAAAGCACAAACGTTAGTCAAGAAGCAGTATACAGTGCTCAGCATATATTAGTACACCCCTCACAAATCTCTCATTTAAATTCATATTTTTAATAGGAAGCTATACAAAATTATATTTATGCATTAGATTAATCAGTACTGAAGCCAAATCTGGAGCTTATCTAACAAAATAACGGTCTAAAAACTAGTACAACCACATTTATATGTTAGGGAGAAATATGAAATAACATTGTAAAATCAAGAGAAACAAAAAAAATTATAAACGTTTGTTAACATTTCGTAGTTTGTAATTTATTTTTGCAATAGTTTGCATGAATTTAAATGTATTATCTTTCCATTTCTAAAGATGTTCGGTGACTAAAATATTATTTTAATAAATATAATCAATCCAATTAATCTTTATTTGTATAGTGCTTTTACAATGTAGAGCATGTCAAAGCAGCTTCACATAGAAGATTATAGTGAATTGAAAGAGTGTCAGTCCAGATTTATCTGTTTAATAAATCTATTTTGTTAAAATGCACCAAAATATATTACATATATTCAATGAGAAACTAATAAAAATATTCATTTTTTAAATCGGGTGTACTCATGTTTGCTAAGCACTGTAAGTGTTTTTCATGAAAAAAGTAATCTCAGTCATTTAATATGTGCTTTTAATAATGTTAAAAGATTTAATATAAATGAATTATAGTTTTTTATGTGAATGTGGTGTCCATCTGCTCGCTTTACTGATTTTATTTAGTGTTTAAAATATGATAGAAAGCCTATTTGTTATTTTTATTTATTAATTATATATTATATAATTATATAGGTTGTTTTCACATGACGTTATTGATGATGTGCAAAATTCAGATGGAGGGCAGGAAGTGGTTCTTCTACAAAGGAATCACTATCAGAACATCAAAATGTTTGTTTTATGTTGTTTATAATTGTTTAAATCAGCCAATATAAGAAATGCCAAACTTTTTTATAGACTTCCAAAAGTTTTTGCTCATAAAGGGGGAAAAGTTCAAGAAAAGGCGGCATGTAATAAACATTCATTCAATCCACCCTTGTGTACAAACTTTTTTGGGATGCGATAATTTGTTTGACAGCACCAATAAAGAACATATGGCCTAGCTATGTGTATTAACATGGTAATGTGTTATATAAAAAAATCAGATGCAAGCACCACCACACTTATACAAAATCCAGGAGAATATAAATAACGTACCCTGCCATGTAATAGCTGCAATGAAATCGCAGTCTTGTTTTGCAATAATCCAAGTCTTTACCGGCATTCTGGTAGAATAAACAACTGTAACGGGAACATCGAGCTGTGCAGCAGTGGTAAATGTTTGTTGATGGTAAGTTCATCAACAGAACAAAAAAGAAATTGTGACAAAACTAGACGGTTATTATTGTGGAGCACTTTTCCCCCTTACAAAAATAAAAAAATAATAATGATGACTATGAGTCCACACTTTTGTATGCGTTCATCTGTTATTTCGTGATGTCTGGAAGATATCCAAATGGGGGAAAAACTAGTAATTTATAATAAACATGTTTTTAAAGTACAGAGTGTTTAATGTGTACAACTCTTTGTTAATGAATGGTACTGAATACTGTAGCATAGTAAACTGCTAAACTGTAGTAAATACTGTAACATTAGTGTAAACTCTGTTTGTGTATTGTGACTGAAGCCTACTGAATAATTTGTTTATTACTACAGTTGTGTTGTACCACAGCAACAATATAATTAATACGAGTTTAAATTAAGTAATTATCTATAGTATGATTCCAAACACTATAGTATTTCCAATAGTATTATGTAGCGTAATAACTTATATAGTATCTACCGCCTTGATGACAGGCAAATTTCCTCTATGTCTCCCATTCAGTTTTTCACTTCCTGTCCTCCATCTGAATTTTGCACGACACCAGAACCACGTGATTGAAAACAACCTATTATTTAAGAAAATAAAAAATAGGCAGTTTTTATTATTTTAAATACGCAGTTTTATACATCATTAATAGCATTTTCTTTAATTCAAAAATTATAGAAAAAGACTAAGTAAATGATTTTATTTGCTTTCATTTAATCTCATAAAAATATAAACATTGAAAAAAATTTATATCTTTCAAAAAATACAATTTTTCTTATAGACTCTTGATTTTAAAAATATGTAGTTTATTCATCCCTTTTTCATGGCTTTTTTTCTTCCTCTGGTGAAAACTGTGAATAAAAGATGGACAATTTAATAAAAAGCCTTCTTTTGCTTTCCATTTTATCCAGAGATGTATAGTAACAAAGTAGAACTACTTCACTATGTACTTAAGTACTTAAAGGCTGTATCTGTACTCTACTGGAGTATTGTTTTTTTCTCCTACTTCTACTTTTACTTCAGTACATATTTTCGATGAGTTTAATAGTTTTACTCCAGTAGATTTTTTATGTGTTGCATAGTTACTCGTTACAATTATAAAAATGTTACGAATCAATCATTCATTGATCAGATGATCAAAGAAGACAGTGCTGCCTGCCTGCATTGAGAGCACTTTAGTTTGTTTTAGACATGGAAAACCCAGAAATTCCACCTTCAACTCCTTCACTTTCAACTGTTCGTGGCGATGAGGAAAAAGACCACC
>CAIGQZ010032756.1:1480299-1494853 GCA_903798205.1 Danio tinwini
TTTTTGTTCTGCTTAATCCAGTGCCCCAAAAAAGATATTTAAAATAAACAAAACAATATGTCTTTTGACTGCTTTTTTAAAAATAACTATATAACGCAATACTTGTACTTATACTTTCAGTACTCGAGTAGTACATTTTTAAACAAACTACTTGCAATACTTAAGTACAAAAAATGTTGAATACTTTAGTACTTCCACTTAAGAATTGTGCTTAAAGAGCACTTCAACTTCTACTCAAGTCACTTTTTTGATGGAGCACTTGTACTTTTACTTAAGTCTGGGTCTCTAGTACTTTATAGATCTCTGATTTAATCTCACAAAGAAACAAATAGAACCTTTTATACAAAAAATGTAAGATATTTTTCACAAAACATCTTTTTAATTTCTTGTAGCCAAAATAATCATTATAATAATCAAAATGTGCAGTTCTACACATCGCATCTAGTGAAAAAACCATTAGTAAAAGATTGAAGTAAAGGCTTTTATTTAAATCAATAAGCAATTAGATAACATTAAAATGCATTTCCACTAAATATCTTCTTTTATGAAAAAGGCGTACATATTTGGAACATTTTTGAGACCACAATTACACAGAAAATTCAATGAACAGTCAATTTTGAAAACATAGTTATAAATAAATCCCTAAATCCCTAATTAATTGATTTTTTTCTCATATAAGACTTAAAAGTAAAAGCCTTTTTTTTTTTTGCTTTCCACTGCTTTCTAGGCACATTTACTTAAATAAGATTAAAATATAACTAATATCTGATCTTCATTTCCCCATAGTAGCAACCAGAAATATATGTAGAAGAATCAAATTTGGCCTTGAGCACATATCACATAAAAAACTAGTCGAATTAAAACACAAAAGCACAAAAAAAAACATCCTCTTGGAATCTCCAAAACTGACCACATGAATGTCAGCAGTATCAAAACACAGTGGCCAGCTGGAGAAATGCGACTCGTTTTTGGGTAACCTCTTCAGAAGCGCAGTAGTTCCTATGGTGACTGAGCACCTGTGGTTTGCAGATAAAACGCAGAGAAATAGAGTGGGCCGCAGTCCGTTCCCTTGATAACACCTGTAAGTGATAAGTTCAAAGCGGCGCTGCTTCAGTTGTGCGTGCGGGTAATTATGGAGTCGTTAAACTCGAAGAACATCTAGGGAAAAAACGAACTGCTTATGCCAAAGACATGCAGGAGAAATATCAAGAGCCGCGCAGGTGTACGTAAGGATTTCTGCTTTTCTTTTTAGCTTGGTGGAAAGCAGGTGTGGGAAGCTACCTTTTCATCTCGCCGTCTGTCTCGACCCATCTGTGTATTTCCTCATCTCAGTCTGTTTGCTTACAGTGAGGCTCCATTTCAGTGTGGTGTGGTTTTCTGTCTAATAAATCTCAGCCTCCAACGTTAGCGGAGTGAGCGCTGCTAAAATGGCTCATTTGTGTGGTAACCTTAGCTTTATCAAACCCTTGGAGTTTTCATTGACTGATGCGCATTCATAAGCGGCATTATCAATATCTGTCAAATCCCATGGAGTCCTTGAACAGTCTAATGACTAAACTGAAATCAATATTTAACATTTTGGCATTTACAGTGCCTTCCATTACTTCTTGGTAAATGTGAGCAAAGAAAGCTGGAGGAAAATGTCTCTTGTTTAAGCTTTTAAACTTTTGCTCAAGATATTAACAACAAAAAAACAACAACTAGATTCTAGATCCTAGAGAGTTTGTTTTGGCAACACCGGCTTATTAGAAATAGATTAATGAAATAAAACAAAAAAACATACTTCAACATGCCTTTGACTGCAGTTTCTAGGTAAATTCAACACTAGGGGGCAGTATGACATCATTAAGTTCCTTTTCACACTAATGATATTAACCAGGGGGCATATTATCAACAAATTAAAAGGCACCTATTTTACCCCTTTTTCAAGATTTAAGATACATTTTAGTGTCTCCAGAACAAATTTTCAGCTCAAAATACTCAGACCATGCGGCGTTAAGCATTTATTGTTTCAAACAGGTTTTAGCGTAAGTGAAGACCGAGTGGGATGTAGGCGGAGTGCGCGCAACATGTGTGTTATGAAGAGCAAGGAGGGATGCGGTGGAGAGAGGTGACCGACGTATTTGAGGGAGGAAGACGCAAGATTTTCGAAAGAGACTATCATTCATTTGCAGGCATCCGGGAGTCTCATTTACAGGAGACTCACAGAACTTCCGGGAGACTTGGGATGTCTGCCTCAGGACTAAAAAAAGGAGGAAAAACTATTTGGCACAACTTAAAATAGCATGGTAAATACAAAACCTGGTACCAGAACAAAACTGGTCACAAATAATGTTTACACATCAAATGAAACGTTAAGTGGGCTTGAATTCAAATCACAGTGCTGAAACTGGCTACTCACAGTGCTTAATCAATGGCTAAAGTTACATTTCCCCTTGTTGACTTAGCCTCATTGAGTTGAGGCAAAATATCTATCACTCCTAGTGGTTGACTGTGGTATAGGTGATGGGAGCCTAAATCAAATGCCTTTAGTTTTGTAATTAAATTGAAAAAGTATAAACATTAAACATAATTAGGTTACATTTATTACCTCTACATTTATTAGGTTTTGGTGAGCTATCAACTTATCAAAAACCTGTTGTTAGAAACCTTGGGTTTCATTTCAATAGTGATCTGAAATTTAACAAACAAGTAAATTCAGTTGTTAAATCCATTTTTTTCCATTTACGACTTGTGGCAAAAGTGAAGCCATTTCCCTCTTTTAATGACCTTGACAAGGTAATCCATGCTTTTATTTTGGGAAGACTTGACTATTGGAATTCTCTATATGTGGGTATTAGTCAAAATTCCCTGAATAGATTGCAATTAGTCCAAAATGTGGCTGCGAGACTTCTGACAGGGACTCGCAAGTATGAGCACATATCCCTAGTTCTTTCCTCTCTGGGCTGGCTGCCTGTCAGGTCACGGATTGATTTTAAACTATTAATTTTTGTTTTTAAATCCTTAAATGATCTGGCACCACTTTACTTATCAGACCTCCTACAGGTATATATTCCTGGTAGGTCACTAAGGTCGTCTGATCAGTTAATTCTTTCGGTACCAAGGTCCCGGTGTAAGCGAAGTGGGGATCGAGCTTTCGCTTTTATCGCCCCAAAACTCTGGAACGGTCTTCCACCCCACATCAGACATGCTCCAACTCTATCTGTTTTTAAAATGCTTCTGAAACTCCACCTTTGTTCTTCAGCATTTAAGCCTTTTTAATGATGAGGGGTTTGTCTTATGTTTTAATTGTTATGTATGGGATGTAGGTTTTATTTTAATAGCATTAATTGTGTTCAGCACTTTGGGCAACGTTGTGTTGTAAAAAATGTGCTATATAAATAAACTAACTAACTAACTAACTAACTAACTAACTAACTAACTAACTAACTAAGCCAAAATGTGATTTATTTGATTTTCTTCTAGGGGGTCCGGCCCCCAAGGAGACTGTCTAGTAAAACTCTGGCCCTCAGACAAATATAGTTGATGACCCCTGATTTATAATATCTTTTTGAATATGGGGATCTGTGCCTTTAATGCAAATGAGCTGGTTCGTCCCGCTCACTATTTCCACATGTGGGTCAGAGCCATACAGATCTCTTGCTATTGCTCTGACGCATGTCTCCATTTCCTGCTGCATGTCATGTAAGATAAACAGCACAGTGTCAGATAAGAATAAGAAATACTACAGTAAGCACTTATGGCCATTTGATGTATTTGTTGTGGAGTTCATTAAAGCCTTTCTGAAACGCTAAGTCACACACAATGTTGTTACAAAGTTAGCTTGAACACGCACAAGGCAAATGTGACAAGATACACATTAATATCTACGGCTGTATAGATATCCGTAACATACAAAATAAACCTGATTTAACGTCCACAAACTGGAAATGAACATCTTCTTTTTTAATTGTACTGACATTCGGCTGTGGTGATGAATTATCTAGTGATTTTACTGTCTTTATTACAAACATGCACTGTTTTAAAAATGTTTTAAAATGACAAAACTCATTCTTGAGGTGCTGATGATCACAGAGACCTCAAAAGATCGTTTAATCCAAGTTGCTTTGCACAAGTCCTGCCTTGTGGATATGTTTAGACGTTATTATTAAGACGTGTTAATATGCAGCTGTCAATCTATTCGGTGAGCAGGGAACACCACACCCTACGCCACGTTGCGGTGGGCCTCAGAATTACAGGGATTTGCAACCTATTTTAACGTCTTTAACATTTTATTTAACTTATTGTGTTTATATCACTCCTGTATGGCTGTGGACACACTATACTTACACTAAACAGCTGTCCAAACAAAAGGTGCTCTTTTAATTATTATTTTTGTGCAGTCTTTTGCACAACACCAAATAAATACCACACAGCTATTGAAAGTGCCTACGGTGTGTAATCAAATACATTTGCCTCACCTATCCATCTCCACACAACTTTTTCTCTGTGGTCAGTTTGCTTGGTAGCTCACTTTGTACGATGTTGGATGCAGATCACTTAGGTTCTAGTCTAGTGAATTATGTAAAAACATGTAAAATCATGGTAAAACTACATGACTGCAATGCAATTTTCTCATAAGTTTGCTTTTGAAAACACTATAAGTTGCACTATAGTTAACACTATAAGCGCAGCCTAAGACCTTATTTCACATTCACATAAATGTAGACAGCGGCCTCTAGTGGATTTTTTTCATCTGAAACCTGCAATGAAATGTACCTGAAGCAATGTATTTTGCAAAAATAATATATAGATTGAGGCATTTTCAATGAGCCTGCGTTGGCTTTTGGATGAGAATACTGTTTGTTCTTTACTTTCTTTTAATGTGTGTTTTTTTTCTGGTGATGTCGGATTATGGTTTTTGAGATTTTTTTGTGCCCAAGCCCTAACTAACTTCTGCAATTCTCCAGTTGAAATTTCTGAAAACTTTTGGCCTCTCAAACCAACACCCACAATATTTGCTTTATTTATTTGTAAGAGAACAGACTGGAAATGATTTCAGACATTGTGCAATACAGTATGTGGGACTCACCAAGCCATGTCTCTGAGTGTTCTTTGCTACTTGTTTGATCTAATGCACTCTAACAGGATGAGATAGTTGGCATTAATGTGATATGACACTGGTGTCACTGAGATTTGACCCTTTCTCTTTAAAGCCTCTGGGGATGGTTTGCTGCATGGGAGGGGCTCGCTATTTTTGGGAAAAGCGCAACAGTTTGGGGGCATACGGAATATGGCATTATGGCTACAGTTTAAAACTTAGAGAAGTGCCTATGGTGGCAGTATTTTAAGGCGCACTCATATGCTGATGCAACTACTTCAGACTACACCACTGTTAAAGAGATAGTTCACCCAAAAAAGGAAAATTTCCTTTTAATTTGCTCACCAATTAAGGTGATATTTTATCCTCAGCAAAACTGTAAAGATCTTTAGCTAAAACCTTTGTTTTCTGCTATCCATATAATGGGTACCAATACTTTTAGATTCAAAAAAACATATGCATGCAAATAATTACTACCCATGGCTGACATTACAATGCCCAGCAAGCATGTTTTTGTTTTAAAAAGATGTCTAATAGACGTCTAAACATAGTCATCTTGGCTAAAACAAGGATAAATTTGGGCTGTCAGTAAAAATGTTTTAGACGTCTATGAATAAGCCAAAACTAGACTAGTCATCAAACAAACAGAAATGAATGACTACACATATAAAGTCTGTCTAACCTGTCTATTTGACGACTAGTCTAGCTTTGGGATATTCTTAGATGTCTATCACTGACAACTAAAGTTTAGCCTTGTTTTAGCCAAGCTGTCTATGTTTAAATGTCTATTAGATGTCTATTAAACACAAAATTGTTTGTTGGGTGATGTTTCATGAAGGGGCAATTACCTGTTATCTACAGCCTAGGCAAAAGGTTCTTTCCACATATGTATAATACACTGAAGTATGCACTATGAGTGCCTTTTTGCATAACGACTTAGTCCGCTATTGACCTTCATTATATGGATTTAGGGCAACACCTACAGCTAAAAATATTCTTTAATGTTCTACTGACGAAAAAGGTAACCTAAATCTTGAAAGACCTGAGGGTGGGTAAATTATCAAGAATTTTTTATTTTAGGGTGAACTATTGGGATTTTTTTGTGGTTTTAAGGAAAGAAAGTCTGCATTTAATTACAATAAAGAGTAAAAGGAAATGCTTTTGTTATTTTTTTCCTAAACAAATGTGTTTAACACATTCTATATCTGTCTATTTTTCACATTTAAAATATTCTACATACGCATCTGATAAGCAACATTCCAATAAAGAATGAAAGTTATGTTTTGAACATTTTGATACTGCCTTTAAAGCTTATAAATAATAAAGTAAACATCACCAAACATATATATTTTTTTCATTATTGATGAGAAATCTTCTCTGAATATCTTAATATATTATTGTGTGTCATTTTATTACCAGAATGAATTCATTATTAAAACTCATTATAAAAACATTATTAAAAAAAGTATGAAACCTACATAGAGTAACTTTTTTTAAAAGCACAGAATTAAAACAGAGAAAATGTAATTATGAATAAAATATAATTGTTTTAATATAAAGTTTCAATTCATTTTATTTATATGAACAAAGTGAATTAGTAAACTTTCAGAACATAAAATAATAAATTCTGATGACACTATTCATGCCCAAATCTTCATTCCCTTAACTAAAAATGGACATGAATGTGTTAAAAATGTCACTTAAAGCTATATATTTCCATTAACATATAGATTTTGTTATATAAATTTATATATATCTATATATATATATATATTAACAGCTGCTAATACTTGTGAAAAACATTTTCAATTTGAGGTCTGAGATTCAGGATTTAATAAACAGCATGAAAAATGGGCTTGTGCATGCTTTTTCACAAGTCATCAAAAAAATGAATAAGGTAATGGTTGTGGAAACACTTTTCAGATTTTGTTCTAATTCCCTCTTTCCTCCAACAGCTCTACTGGCCAATGTTTATTGTTGTGCTTGCATTTAAGAGAAATGTACACCTGAAGCGAGGTCAGTCAGATTTTATACATGTCACGGAGGCTGAGATCTGGAGCTTTGCATCTATACCCCCTTCCAATCTTTTGGTCAGAGTAGTTACAAACATCAAAGAACGATGAGTCATGAAGTTGTATAGCTTCTATAGAGCAACACAAACTGCCTCACAGCAGCTTTACAGAAAACTATTCCCCAATGCCTACAGTATACTGTAAGCATGTCAAAGCAGAATGTGGAAGAAATATTTAGATAGGAGTCCATACTCCTCTGGCAAAACACACATATATTATTAAATTGTATGGTATTTATGTCTTAATTAATAAATTATTTAATACTGTATGTTATCAAGGTAATATTTGCGCTGTAAAGATACTGAATAATTTATAATGTAAGTAATTCCTATAAAATGGCACTATTGAGAGGATCATCCTTCACTGTCTGACTGGAATTGTCTGTATCTATCATTATATGTCGCTCCTTATGATCATTTAGTTTTGAAATCCATTTTTAAAATCACTTGTGAAATATTGTCTGTGAAACATCACCGATAGACTGAAAATATAAAGTATATATAATGTAACATTATTAAAATAGTCAACTTACAAGTATACTAGTACAGATATGAAATATAAAATATAATTTATCTTCACTCAAAGAGATAGTTCTGTCAGTTCTCAATGTTGTCAATAATTTCTCACCCTCATATCGTTCCAGACTTGCGTTCATCTTTAGAACACAAATCAAGATATTTAAGATGAAATCTGAGGGCTCCCTTATCCTTCATAGACAACAACAGTTCTGGTTTATTTAACAGTTTCATATCCTTGGTGCCAGTATAGAGTGTGCATTCAGGAAAGTGTTGTGCTCTTTATCATCCTTGGCCATGCTATTGACGTGTTACCTTAGATGTGCCTGTGCTCTGTTTCAAACAGAGGAAGTCACACATAGGCATCTAGGGTATAGATCAGTGTGCAGTGCTCTCATGAAAATGCACTCTATACTGACACTGAGAAGAAACTGTTGAATAAAGACATTATTTTTGTTTTGTGTGCACACAAAAGTATATTGAGTTTACAAGAATTTGGTCTGTTTTGCAGGATTTTTTTTTTTTTTTGGTATTTTATTACACTTTTATCAAGCTGGGATGAGCTGTTGCTGTCTTATGGAAGATGAGAAAGCTCTTAGATTACATCTAAAATACCTTAATGTGTGTTCTGAAGGTCTTAGGGGCTTGAAATCACATGAAGGTGAGTAAATATTAACATACTTTTCATTTTTGGGTGAATTTACCCTTAAAATACACTGTAAAAAATCTGTGAAAAAAGATTTTGAACTGCATTATGTGACCTTGATCTTTCCTCCAAAAGCTTTTGATGCTCAAAAGTAACTTTTATTGACTTTTTAAGTTTGAAGTGATATATTTTCAGGCTTGCTGTTGCAATTTATGGTACGAAAACATGGTACTTTATTTTGATGGTCCATTTGAGTATTAGTAGACTGTCTGCTTAATATCAGTTGATACTGCTCATTCAACAGACATTTAACTGACTATAAGAAAGTAAGTACATGTCAACTTACACTAACCCTAACCCTTACCTAAACCCAACCTAACAGTCCACTTATAATCTAATGAGAACTAGTTGGCATGTAGATGCAAAGTAACTTAATTTAACAAACGGACCATCAAAATAAAGTGTCCAATAAGTGTCGTTGTATTTGCACTGTCTGTTTTTTGCACTGTCGTTGTATTTGCACTATCTGTATTTTCCACTGTCTGGAGCCAGCACCTAAGCTTTTCACTCATCATAGCACACGTGCTGCTGATGATGTGACAATAAAAGTGATTTTGATTTGATTTGATTTAAAACTCCCATAATGTAAATAACTGAAAACACCTTTGAAT
This sequence comes from Danio tinwini, assembly GCA_903798205.1. Taxonomy (NCBI): domain Eukaryota; kingdom Metazoa; phylum Chordata; class Actinopteri; order Cypriniformes; family Danionidae; genus Danio; species Danio tinwini. The sequence continues at coordinate 1,489,284 of CAIGQZ010032756.1, forward strand.
CACAAAATACGGAAACTGTATTTGTTAATTAACAGATTTTTTTAGAATGTACTTATTAAAATAAACTAAAAATAAACATAATAGTAGAATTAAAGTGCCAAAACAGCACTTAAGTATACTAAAGTCCCCTTAAGGCAAGTCATTTCACCGGCCAGCCATCTTTGAAACGTCTCTCAGGCAGTATGCTCGGGCATTCTGTCTGAATAGGGAAACATCAAATTCTCCAATACTGTTTACCAAGCTTATGATTACATTACATATTTAGAACCACCGATAAAATTAAACAACAACTGTCTCATCAGTTTCATTTCTAAACGTTCAAATTAAACAAAATCTGCATATTTTCAGGGTACCTCGAAAGGAACAAGATCATGACACCAACCTCATTTATGGCCGTTCTACCCATTATAATCCTCCCGATAATACTTTGTCAGATTGCGCTGGTCTTCTAAAGTAATTCACAGCTTGGTCTTAATAGTGAGTCTTCTCCAGAAATGACAGCAACTATTTGTTTACAAGTTTGTGGACGTTTGAGTAGATGCTGTCATGTGATGTGCGTTTGACGGAACAGACTCTACCTCACATTCTTTTAATACAGATTACAAAAGTGCACTTGGTTCATTTAAAAGTACAAATTTCAAGCTTTAATTGGATAAGTTTCTTATGTCTGTGACACACATATTTGCTGAGACTCCAGTGTGTTTGTTGACCACCAAACTGTCATAAAAGCACATGTCTGGTCAGAGCTTCTCCCCTGGAGAAACATCAGTTTATAGCGATTGTTTATTGGCTCCTGTACTAGTAGGCAGTGCTTCATTCGCCATATTGACCATTACCCCTTTCCCCATTCAAAACTATACAAGTGACACTTCTTGTGTATAGTCTTTAAGTATACTTAAGCAAAGTTGACTTATTTTGTACAAGTATTTGGATGATTGTAAAGGTTATCCAAACCTAAAAATATCAACCAATCCTGATAAACTGAATTTTTTTTTTTTAAATGTCAGTCAAATATAACTAAAAGATAATCAAAAAGGTGTGCTATACAGTATCATAGCACTAAAACGTGTCAATCAGTAGATATTACAAAACTTGAAATAAGCACCCCTAAGCTTCTTCCTTGCAGCCTAAGTGAATGCTTTCAAGCTTTTCTCTGATTCAATTCTGTAAGCTACAGTATTAAGATACATGGTAATATCAGTGCTTATCATTCAATCTGGAGCGGTTTATCATAAAAGAGAGTCTGCTGGTAAACTGCTGAGTCTGCTCTCGTATAACACAAAGCAGCACTTGGGACTTCTCTTCTGTCATCAGCTTCTGGCTCTTCTGCTGGGCAAGAATTACAGACTGCACCAACCCACCGACTGCGGTTTTGACGTCTGCTACAACCAGCAGACCATTTTCTTAACCAGTGTCGTGAACAGAACAAAAGTGTCCTACTTTTTCACATTTTTCCATTCTTTCTCTAAAGCTTCCTCTATTGCATCCTCCCACCAATACGCCTTTCCACGTCTCAAATCTTAAGAACTCTGCAGCCTTGCAGAGATCAAAGATGAGTTTCAGCCAATGAGAACGCTCCTCTCCACATGACAACACTCGGCTCGCCCAATCAGCTCGCATCATTTTCCCCACTTTTTTCTGTCTGTCTCTGTCTGAATCACTGGCATAACAAAATACGATTTATTAGTCTGCGCTCTCGCATTGTCTCAAATGTTAATATGAAGGTGTTGTTTTCTTGCTTTTGAGCAGTTGATGTTTCAGAGCATCGCAGACGTTGAGGCACTTCTAATCCGTAAGCAGGGATTACTAAATTTAACTGAAGGCTTTGAAGTTTGTGCACTAGAGTCGGTCACAGACACACCATATTGCCCAGAGTTTTCCACAGCAGGTCTCAGCGGTAATGGGTTTATGAATCAGCGGCCTCACAGAATGAGATTATTAGCACACTGACATCTTCATTAATTTTTCTCTTAGAGGTGTGTGGTATTTTTGTCCATGATGATTTTTGTAATTGTTGTTTTAATGATGCGCGAGCTGACATTTTTGAATGTCACTCACTTTGCAAAAAAACAAACAAGAGTCTTTGAGAGTCCAAAAGCTTTCACTGTGTGATGAAGCCTATCAGAATAAGGTTATACCAATTAGCATATAATTATTTTCATGAAAACCAAAACATATAATTGCATTGCTTTTTGTTTTAACGTTTAAATTTACAATATGACAGTCTTATCACACAAGCAAGAGCATCATTTTCATTATTAATATCACTGCATTAGTGTGACTATAAAACGGATATCATCTTTGAAGAATAATTCTTGTCCTTTTAAAATAAACGCCTTCATATATTTCACCAACATATAACCTGCTGTACATCTTGATAATAACAATTAGTAACAATTAGTGCAGTTGCCAAACAAGTTAATGTCACTCTTTCCTTTTACTTTATGTAGAACAATATACAATATTTCACTGTATTTGAATTCCTACCCAGATTATTTTTGCTACCACAAAATATCTCAAACTCTAGAGTTGTGTAATTAATCTATCTAACTAACTATCTATCTATATACTAATGCTGCACATTATTGAAAACATTTGATGTTGCAATATTTAATTTTTCTGCAATAAATATTGCAATATGAATACAGTTTTACATGATATAGCACTGAATAGCACTATTTAATAGCTTTCTGGGGAGTCTGACAGTATTAAAGTACAGGAATAGAATAACCACAATAGAAAAAAAAATGCTTTTTTAACTTTGTTTTGTCTTGCGTCCACTCAAATATCCAAAAATTCTTAGAGCAAGTGAAAATATTGGGATTTTTTTTTCTGTCAGAACAAATAAGTCACAATTAACAGATTTTCCTTAAAAGAAGCTAAATTATCTGCCAGTGGTGCAAGTGAAATAATCTAGTTTTCACTTTGAAATGTAGATATTTGCACTAAAAACAAGACTTTTTTTTTTCATAAATCATATAAATTCCGTACAAATACAGCGTCTAAATACAATTCTGTAGCTCCTGCTTAAATATAATTCAGACTCAACAATGCTTTGCGATGTGACGATTGCGGATGCGCACATTGCAATAACGATGCTAAAACGATATATTGTGCAGCCCTAATATATATACATACATATACACACATATGATTTGGTCATATGACCCACTGATAATTGTTTTAAATTATCACGATTAATGATAATTTTGACCAACATAATCATGATTATGAATTTTACAGAATTAGGCAGCCCTACCAAACACACCATACAATGTCCATAGAACACCTCTGCTTCATAACCGAGAGTAAATTGTTAAACAACAGTGTGTCACATTTGGCATTTACAGTAGGTTTTTACTAATTAAACTAACACAAACTTCAAAGTGCTTCAAAAAATAATAATTACATATGCTCTTCTTACTGGGAACACAAAAACATTATATTTTAAGCCAGTTTTCCATATTATTAACATGTCTAAACAAACAGAGATCACTTGTTTCATGCAGTCTAGGCCAGAGAAACTCATGTACTTGCATTTGTGAATACGCTATTATTGATATAATAGTCTAAATCTCGAATACTAGACAACATCATATATTTAGATGCATTCCCATTAAAAGAAATCACAGTCTTATATTAGGGACAATAGTATTTTAAAAATACTCTAATTCTCTCTACTGTACAAAAACAGAACATTGCACTGCCATCTTGAACATACAGTGTACATACACACAAACAGCAGCAGCAACACTCAGTGGACAGTTTCCCAAACTTCCCCGCTTCTATTACCGGAGAAGCAAGTTCCTGTCTAAGTGATGAATTATTGAAATAAGCTGTGCCTAATCTAATGGAGATCAGGGTTGTTGGGGTGCTGCGAGGCAGATGTCAGTCAGAGTTGACACATGTGACAGCAGTGTGTGTCAGTGTCCAGAGGCGATGAGAAAGGCCCTGGGGAGCAGCTGTCTCGGGTCATTAATGGGGAGAGGGCTAGTGGGCAGGGCGGTCGGCCCTGAATATGGCTGTGATGGTTGACACGTGGGTTAGGGCTAACCCATGTGTCCGGTAAGTATTGGGAAGACTGTAACTGCAGTGAGGCAAACTCAGCCATGCTTTGCATCATCAGACCCCGAGGAGATGAGCAGCGGCTGTTGTTCAGCACAGCTCCCCCTATAGAGAATCAGGGCTGGGAGTGATGCAACTCTTCTCAGCTAGGGAGCTTCGACAACATGCACATGCACGTAAAAAGAAAAAAAAAGCACAACAAACAGAAAATAACAAAGCAAAGTTGCTTTTCTGAGGCACATCACGCATGATTACTGGCAGAGTTTATAGAATATTGCATAAGAATGAACTGCAGAGTGTGATTTTCAGTAAATGTGCTCATGAAGTGGTATACAAATGTTATTCTTACATTAGATTGAGTGAAATGTAGCATTTAAACTGAAAAAAATAAGATTCTTTAAAAGAAACTGTTAAACTGAACAGATACTAGCAAATCTGAATGAATGTAAACACTTACTATAGCGGAATGTAAAGAAAACTCTTAATTTATCAGCAATTAAATGTCAAAGTGTTATTTTTCCAAATTTTGAGTTAGAAAAAAACACTGTAAAACCCAACACTTTATCAAATGTAATAAGTGCAGTTAACTCAAAATTTACTGAAAGTTAACTCTACTCATTTTTAAAGATTTCTGAACTGTTGAAGATATTGAGTTAATTAAATACCTCATTACTTCAACTTAAATGGAGTAAGCTCACAGTACTCATATAGATTAGTTTTTTTTTAACTCAAATGGTTTGTGGCAATCGGTTTCCTCAAACGGTTTGAGCTGCCATAACTTATTGGGTTTTACACTACTCAGTAGGTTTGAGTTCTCTTCATTTATTGGGTTTTCTGTACTCAAATTGCTTTTTTTCCTCAAATGGATTCACAGTAAACAACAAAGTTCACAGTATTCATTAGGATTACTTTTTGGAACTTAAATGGTTTGTTGCAGTCAGTTTCCTCGAATTGTTTGAGTTACCTTAACTTTTTGTTTTTTACAGTGATGAAGTGAAAACAATTCTGAAAAAAAAAGAAACAAGTAAAATGAAAAATGAAACTACCTTTAAATAGGCTGGGCGATTTGGCCTAAAATCAAATGCTCAATTAATGAAACATTTTAACTCAATTATGATTAATAAACAAATATTTTATTTATTTATTTTTCTTTTTTTGCCCTCATAGTTTACTGACAAGTTTTATATGTCATCTAAAGGCATCTCAGGCGCAGCTTCCAATCATCGTCAATTTAGTGCAAAGTAAGGCTCAATAATGAGTTCATCGTTCTACTTGATCAGAGATCAAATGTGGCTGCAAAGTCGCCGTAGAAGTAGAAATCCGCCACAGCCTTTAACAGAGCGGGGTCACGTGACACGTAGGGAATGTAATTGAAAAAATTGTCCTGGAAAAATTCGATCAATTATACAGTAGGTTCTGAATGACGATTTCAATTACTTTTCGATTAATCGCCCAGCCTTACCTTAAAATATATGTACAGTTGAAGTCAAAATTATTAGCCCCCC
>CAIGQZ010032756.1:1499853-1524640 GCA_903798205.1 Danio tinwini
ATATATCATTTATTTCGATTTTTATTATAAAAAGAAACTCAGGGTTGTGACAATGAAGGGCAAGTAAATAATAACATCCTCTTTCAGTTTTGGGAACTGAAGTATCTTTTGAAGTATCTTAAACTTGAAGTATCTTTTGTGATACATTAAGCATCACAAGTAAAAAGTACTGACTGATGAATGTTTATCAATATCTATATTAACATATTAATAAAAATTGTCATACACTGATAACTATTTAGACCTCATTCATTCTTTCATTTAACTTCAGCTTAGTCCCTTTATTTATCAAGGGTCATGACAGCGGAATGAACCGCTAACCCAGCCACAACCCAGCACTGGGAAACACCCATACACTAGTATTCACACACATACACTACGACCAATTTTTGCTTATTCAGTTCACCTATAGCGCATGTCTTTAGACTGTGGGGGAAACCGGAGCACCTGAAGGAAACCCACAAGAGCATGGGGAGAACATCCAAACCCACACAGAAATGCCAACTGACCCAGCAGGGGCTTAAACCAGCGACCTTCTTTCTGTGAAGCAAAAGTGCTAACCACTGAGCCACTGCACCTATTGGATCATAATCATTAAATTACAGAAATTTACTGTAAAATAACAGAGGTTGAATTACAGAAATTTACCAGAAATTGAAATTTAATGAAATTTCTGTAATTTAATGTCCGTTATTTTACAGTAAGTTTCTGTAATTTAAAGGCCGTTATTTTACGTTTTTTTTTTTTTTTTTTCTGGCACCCCAGTTGCCGGAAAAAAAACGTAAAATTATGGATTTGTTTTACAGTGTAGTAAGACCAAGTATGCCTAAAACCTTGATTAGCTAGTTCAGGGAAGCTATAGTAAACAAACAAGCTAGTTTTACATACTTTAAAGCTATTAAGGCAAGATAAAGATTGATGGCATTAATTTGCCATTTTTTTTATGCTAGCTTTTAAATAAAACATGCCCCATCAAAAATGTCGACATGTCCACATTTGAGGATTTCATACAACTGGCTTAAATGAATAATTGACGCAAAAAGTAAAATCTTCTGTTCCTATTCTTACCGTCAGGTAATATAGGTGGCTATAGGATGCTTTTACTTCAGTAAAACATTAAAGAAGATTTTTAGATGAATCTGTGGTCCTTGATGATTCATATAATGTATATCAATGGTTACACTTTTTTAGATTAAAAATAAACACATACAAACATATCCAAATCTATACAAATCGACACACTGATGTCTTGATGAAACAAAACAAGCAGTCTGGGTAAGAAACTGAACATTATTCAATATTATTAGCTTTAATAACAGGCTGATTAAAGTATTTGTAGCATTCTCCATGAATCTCTACATTATCTTATTTCACTTCAAAATTGTCAGCCATTGTTACTATCGTTTTGTGAAATCTAAACGTTTGCTCTGCTGCTCTGAAGGTGTACTACACATACTCACTGTCTTGTCTGAAAGCTACACCGCCTGACCTCCCAACAAAGTCCAATACACAAATAAATATTTCAGTGTGACTTACAAACTAATTTAATAGGTTAACTGAAAAGAATTTGCTCATACATGACTCGGACACCGCTATCTAAAATAGCAATTTTCAAATACTGCTTTCTAAATAGCAAGGACACATATTTAAAAATGTTCTGAAGTAAAAAAAAAAAAAGTGCAATACACATTGAAATATGATGAAGTAAGTTTCCCAACATAAAATACTTAATCTTCAATATAGATACTGAAATATGTACTTACAGCAGGTAACAAAGTAAAAAAAAAAGCCTATAGTGTATGTGTTTCTTATGCATAACACACACAAAGAAAGTTATTTTAAAGAACATTTGTAAGCAAACTCAGTAAGCACACAACATCATAAGACATTAATATTAGGTTAGATTTAGGTCATAACGTCAGGTGACCAAAATTCAATGTCTAGCCAGCGTCTAAGGACAACATTATTTTGACGTCCAATAACAACATCGAAGTACATTAATATTTGGTTAGTTTTAGGTTGTGTTGGAAAGTGACCAAAATCCAATGTCTGGTAGAAGTCATAGTGGTAACGTCCACACAATGTCAAGATGTAACATGATTAGATGTTGATTTTAGGTTGATTTTACTGTAGGTTGGACATTGGACATTGACGTCGGCCGGACGTTGGGTTCTGACATCAACCTGATATTAATTTCCAAACAAAATCCAACGTCCCCGCGACGTTGGGGTATGTTGGGGTACAACGTCAATATGACGTTATGTTGATGTCCTGTGCCTGCAGGGATTATACAGACCAAAAAAGTCAACCGGTTTGGTAATGCGACGGTGAAGACGCATGTTGTCTAAGCTCTGCCTTATTACATGTAATTTTTTCACAATACACCCTAATTTACCAGTATCCAATTCGATATACTATTCAAAGTACATGCCTTCGAACTCTCCACTTAAAATAAACAAATCTATGAGGTCAGGTGGCAAAGAGCAAACTCAAGTTCAACATGCTTATTCCTGTCAAGTAAGCAGCAAAATGGCAGATAACTAAATAGCTCTCTGGAACCAATCCGGTCTTCAATCTAATCATTCGGCATGACCTTAACAGGCCAAAAAAGGTCTGGGACAATTATCAAATTATCCTCTTTTTTGCTCCTCAGAAAAAAGTTTAACAACATGAGGGTGAGTAAATGAACTAACTTGTCTGAACTAAAATGGATGTTTCTAATGCCTCATTCACACTAGCAGCAACTTTGTAGGTCTGTGTAGGTCTACAGCACAGAGAGCTCCACTGGTGCTCCTATTGGCTGTCGCTCAAGAAAGTCACTCTTCATTTGCATAAAGTTCAAGGATTCTCAACTTTGTCGCGTCGCTAGACACGCCCACCTAGTCGGCAACTGTCGCTGTCGCTCACATAGATGGAGGTCGCCGGAAGGAGCTCGCTCTCCGTTGAAATGAATGGTCACTTGCCGCTTTGCCACTATGAGCTGCTCATAGTGTGAATGAGGCTTAAATGTGTGGGTATTTTCCAACACAGATAGAGTGGTTATCAAGGTTTTAAAATTAAAAATTTAGAGCAAGAAATTGATTTATGTCACACCTATATAAAATATACAAATCCCAACAACAGACTAAAACTAATTAATACAACTCACCCTGCAACAATACACAAAACTTTCTAAGCGATATTTGTTTCCTAGCTGAATCTTAGCATATATCATGGGATCTCAAGCACAATCTAAGCCCGCCTTTACGTTTTCTATACATATCTAAGCAATGCAAGCTGAGGCTGAATGAACAACTCATATAAAACAGTGCTTCACAATTTACTTTACGTTCAGTGTGTGATCGGCACAAATATGGCTACTGGTTCTTGAAGGGGAAACAAAAAGTTAATTGGAAATCACTTATAGAGAGATTTTTCATTCTTGCAGCCTGATAGCAACTTTTTCACGACCCGCTACTAAGCCAGGACCAGGGGGTTGGGGACCCCTGCTTTACACACCGAATGTGAGTCAGGTAATGTGATTTAAATTGTGCTGTGGTGGTCATGGAGTAGTGGAGAGCATGAGACTGATTCCTGAAAGACCCCACTGACAGACGAGTTTTCGCAATGATCCCGTGGAGCAGCCTGTATGTACACCAGCCGGTGACCTCTACCACCTGCAGCTTCTCCACATTGGGCGTCCATCGTTCTTCAGCCTCTGGTGACTAGACTGCAGCTGTACACTGGAAGTTTAGCTAGAGGAGAAATGGTCGTGGCCAACTGAGCCTGGTTCTCTTGAGTTTTTTTTTTTTTCTTCACTTTCGTCAATTGATGAAGCTTTGTTTCTCACCACTGTCACCACCTGCTTGCTTGGATTTGGATTTGCTCTTCAGTGTTTGGACTTTCAGCAGTGAACATTAAACGACACTGAAATGAACTAAACTGAACTTCAACTCTGAAAACTGGACTGACACAGTTTCCATCTACTAGAACTTCTATGTTAAGCTGCTTTGATACAATCTACATTGCAAAAGTGCTAAAGAAATAAAGATGAATTGAATTGAATAAAGGTGGAAGACACCTCTCTTTTATGGCCTTTTTTTACTAATCTCTTCCCATCCTGTCCAGCAGAGACATGTAGCCCACTTGGATGTAAATGTAGAAAACAAACACCGGTGGTCTTTGAAACAAGGCCGAAGGAATAGACAGAGACTCGCTCGAAGAGATCAGATGAGCTAATACAATTTACTTCTAATTAACTAGCATTACATCTGTTGAATCGACTGCATTTCATTAAAACGTATTGATGCCTGTTTCATCCTCTCTTAAACGAATCAGGGGTATAAAGAACCATAAGTTCTGTTTGCCGTCACACTATGACAAGAGAATCAATTTCCCAGGCATGTTTCCTGGGATTTCCAGTGTCACACTGTCCTCACAGTGGGCTTGTCAGCTTTGCACTTCTAATGGTATGGATGCAGGCATGTCACTGGATATTATGATAATACATTACGTGCGAGTTAGACATTATTAAGCAGCACAAAACATTTCCCATGCAGCACCTCTAGCACTGCCAGGTGGTGTCACTTTCCTCCAAGACGAATTTGAAGGCACAGCCTCGCTTTTAGAGACACCGGCTGCGAACACAAGAAGTGATCTCATTAGAGCTTAATTCAGAGACAAACTGTCTCGCCTAAAACTGACGTTCTTTTGGCGTGGGGATCTATTTGCTGTGTTGCGGTGCCGTGCCTCGACCATTTCCAAGAACCTTCGCATTGTGCGGTGAGACACTACAAAGCAGCCGGCTCTACCCACGCGCGGGCATCCGTCCTCATTACCCCAGCACGGGCCCTGCTGCCAGCACTCACAAAGAAGCCAACCGCCCAGAGACAACGCAAGTACTGCTGCTCCAGCACACTGACAAACGAGAGAGAGAGAGGAGAAAGAGGAGAGCAAGAGAGTGTATGTGCACATATTTAAAAGAGCAAGAGGAGGCCAAGCTCAACTCTTTGTTAATGCAACCGCCATGAACGCCTTGAATTGTGTAGGCATTGCGTGAATGGCTGATGACACATTTTATTTGCTGTTGTGGAGGTATGCCCATTTTATCGACCTTTAAAACAAAGGACACGGAGCGTAGACAGAACGATTGCAATATTGTCCTGTTTACAGCATAAGAATTTTAAGGTCTTCTGCTGTTTATGATGAAATGAATCTTGCTAACAAGGGAAAGAGTATTGATAATACACAGACATAGAGAAAGGGATTTCAAAAATGCCCTTGGTGGTTCTGTTTCACTGAGATAATGTTTGACTCTCCGAACTCCTGAGTCTCCATTATGGGAAGAGATAGTCTATTTCAACTGATAGCCACACATAGAAACATCTTTATGTACTTACAAAATCCTACACTTATATATCAGAAAGCAACGCACTTTTCACAGCAATCTCCCTCACCTTGTCCCAACAAAAATTCATTATCGCTAATCATGTCTAAAAGATCAATTTGAAATTACATGACTGATTATGAATGACATCACCATCACCTTCATATTTTATTGATGTCTAAATGCATTTCGCATTTCTATTTAATGACAGCTGGAGGCTCAGAGTGCCTTCCTGCTGGACCTCAATAATATCGTTTGACATTTTGCAAAAGCCAAGAATAAAATCTTTGACCTCTGTTATGGGTATCGGTGCATGATGGACATTTGCTAAAGATACAAGCATATTTGTGTTATTCAGCAATGTTTCTTTCCAAAAATGGAAATACAGCATAAAACATAAAGCACTATGTTTATAAATACATTCATTCATTCATTTTCTCTTATTTATCAGGGGTAGATACAGCAGAATGTACTGCCAACTGTTCTTGCATATGTTTAATAATACAATAATAATACAGCCAATTTAGTTTATCCAATTCACCTATAGCGCATATCTTTGGACTATGGGGGAAACTGGGGCACAGAGAAAGCTTATGCGAACACAGAAACATGCGAACATGCAAACTCCAAACAGAAACGCAAACTGGCCCAGGCGACAGTGCTAACCACTGAGTCACCGTGCGACCTGCTTTATAAATACAAATAGAGCAAATTATTATTATTAAATTTGGAATTATTATTAAACAAAAAATTAATTGCTAAATATGAATAATGCATTGTTTCCATCCAACCAGTCAAAAAAGATCTAAATTGTCACTTCCTGATAAACCATCGCTAAATTTCATACAAATAATATATACAGTTTTTAATAAATTACTTGCACATCGAAAGACAAATGCAATGAAATGAATGTACATGATTGACTTTTGGAAGCGTGAGTCCTCTCTTTGAGAGTGCAGCCGCTCAGTACACTTATGGAAGGCAATAATATTAGACCACATTGAAGATGGACTTTGGCTAAGGCATTTTAGCATAACAAAGAAATTTTTGAATATTCAGTAATGCATTCCCACACTGTAAAACCCAACAGTCAACTTTATCAAATGAATTTTTTTTAACTCAATGGTTTGTTGCAATCGGTTTCCTCAAACGGTTTGAGTTGCCTTAACTTATTGAGTTTTACAGTACTCAGTTGGTTTGAGTTCTCTTCATTTATTGGGTTTTACTGTGCTCAAGTTGCTTCATTTACTCAAATGGATTAAGTTAACAGTACTTATTAGGATTAGGTTTTGAACTTTAATGGTTTGTTGTAATCGGTCTCCTCAAACGGTTTGAGTTACCTTAATTTTTTGGGTTTTACAGCGCACAGAGCCCATTTTTGTTATAACATAATTGGATAGAAGCAAAATTACATTACTTTTTTTAATGCACATGCTGATATTTATTTGATAAATGTGTTTCTATTGTAGCTTATGCCCATTTTCTTCTTTTTGAACAAAAAGTTTATCTTACTCTGTTGTATACATGTGTTTTTTTCCAAATGTATGCATATCTTGTCATTTTTTATAAAGCATTATTAATGCAATATTCCAAAACGTGCATAATAATAGATGGATGGGAACATGTCACACTTTCACTCTATTAATGAGATGCACTGGATCGCAGGAGTTATCGAAACATGCACGTATTTATTTACAAAACACTCACTGGAGACCCTAAAACATTGACACACAGGGATCAAGAGGTAATGACAAATCATGACACTTCAATACCGGACAAGAAACAAACTAAACACAGGGACTTAAATACAGAGGACGTAATCTCACTGAATACACACAGGGGTGAACACAGGTGGAACTCAATAATAATCAAGTAATGGTGGGGACCAGAATAAAGGGGTCACATGATACAAACAAACACACATGGTGCATGAAAATATGGGGAAGATCACATAAACACAGCACCACATTGACAAAAAAACAAACAAACAAAAAAAACACGTCTGTGCACATACAATACGGTTCTATAGTACACCAACCCATTTAAAATGTGCAGTTTTTAGTTGATTACATAAATGTCGCTCCAAGAAATCATGAGAAATCTTCACATTCATTTGTTTTAAGTAAAGCGTTTTGTGATGCAGGCATAAGCAACAAAGCCATCCAAAGATGTGAATTAACTTGATGCGCAAAACTGAAATATCTCATATAAGATGTGCGAATAAAGCAGCGTTTCCATCAAATGAGTCAAAGAGAACAAAATCGTCACTTCCTGATAAAACTGCCACCAAATATCAACAGTAAAAACTGAATTTGCTGTGGTAGGAGAAGCTGTGTTAATCTTTTCTTTATTTAGTAAATTACTTGCACCTCAAAAGACAACAATGACAAGCAATAAACATGTGGTGGCGCTTGAAGGCGTGGGACGCAGTGCACAGACGCTCTTCACAGTTCTGGAGGTAATTAATAATATAATAACACTAATACTGAAACAGTTAAGGCGTTTTAGAATGACCAAAACAACACTTCAGATGTTTTACAGTGGGCTCAGCCTTATGGTTTATCCATTCAAACATTTTTATCAGCACATGATCTCTTATAACAAAGTCTCATGACCTTTTTTGATGCGCATACTAGAATTTGCTTAGTAAAAGTGTTTCTATTGTAGTTTATGCGCATCTTTTCTTATCAAATAAAACGTTTATCCTACTCAGTTATGCGTATACATTTATGCACATCTTGGCGTTTCCAGCAACTGATGTTTTATGCGCATATCCAAAATGAAACGTACGAAACATAGCTATTGAATGTTCATGCATGCAGCCATCAGACATGCAAACTGACATCATTTGTTTCATCTGTTCATCAAGACATAATCAATCAAGTTTGCCTTTTTAAGAACAATTTTGCATCTAAGCAACAGGATTTCTTGTCAAAAGTAAGTATGATGTTCCATATGTCACTCGCCACCAAGGCTGCAGACAGGCAAAATGACCCCCTATGTGCAGAAAGTCCCAGAACGTAGCTTATGGCGTGCTTTAATTCTAAACTCTGCTTCAGCCTGTCCTCAACTTCTGAACTGCAGAGCAAGTTTGTCCTCAAGTTGTGCAAGAAAGTCACAGACTGATCTAATGCGGCGTGGGCAGAATCTTCCTGAGCTCAAACGCAGGGAGTGGAACCAGAACATTAAGCACTCTAATGAGCCGCTCAGGTGTTCAGAGCTGAGCAGAATGCTGAGGAAGATCAGCCTTCGTTCTTTCCACGACACTCACTTTCTAATAACCCGCTGTCTGCCCAAGCTTGAAACCTAGAAACCAGGGGGACGAGAAACCATCTCTGACCAAATGAGAACTGCGATAATGGTCGTCAGTTAGCACTGGGTTAGGATTAACAATTAAAGATTAAGTGAAAGCGTTTCATTATTATACCGTGTTGAAAATTCACAGATACCTGATGTAGTGTATATACAGTAGTAGCACATAAAATCACCAGCTCCAAGAAGATGTCTTGAATCCAATCCAGTACCATGGGTTAGACTCTATTATACTGTACATTATGTGCAAGATATAATGAGCACACATGATGAAATGTTTACTTTCCTAATCAAATCTGTGAATGAGTTTTGTTTGAGTTTTACACATTGAGGGCCAGTCCAGTCTACAGCGAGATGGCGAGATGCTGATTTGTAACAGCAGACACTTTGTCCGGTTTTGTCAGATCAGTGTGTTGCCCCTGCTGGCACTGGTCAATGCTCATTTTTGACCAGACAGAAAACAGAAGGCTTGCAAACAGTAATGGTAAACATATAGTGAAGCTATTTGGGAAAAAAATCTTGTATAGTGATGTCTTAGTTGCTTCTTTTTTATGGAATTTAATTATTGTTTTAGATGGCACAGTGACTAAGGGAGCACTTACACTATGGTATCCGAACCGTGCCCAGGGGTGTTTCCCGACTCGTTTGAGAAGTGTGAGTGCTCTGAATCGGGGTCTGGCCCGGTTGGAGGATGTGTGCCAGAGTGCGGTTCAGTTGGGCTTTGGCACGGTACGCATGTAGAGTGAGTGCAAAGCGCGTTTGAGCCCGAAACTAAAGACGCAATGTCACTTTTAAGGGACTGTTTCATATGGATTTATTACTCATTCTTACTTTTCAATGAACGCAAAATGTTGTAGTGTAATAAAGACACAATCCCCTCACTGCACGACAGCTGCTTCTTCAACTTCCTAATACGTGCAGCTTAATGCTCAGATCTGATTTTTTTGCCAGCTGTTCACATTGCTGTTATAAATGTGGCCAGATCAGACGGTTCTAATCTGACCTGCATGCACAAAAGTACAACTATGCACAGCACAAAATGTTTAATGAGGCAGATGTACACAATATGTGTACTGAAGTAAATAAAGCACATTGTCAGATTATGTTTAATGATTACTTCACAGATAACATTTTCTATGAACTGGTTTTGCTAGTATTCATTAGCATTTTAGTGTTTGAAACATTAAATATGTGTTTTGTGATAAAAAACACTGATGCTTTGTCATTTTTGACAACCGCAGAGGCGTCTCTCTGACCACAGATGTAGTGAACTCATCAAGGGTTAATAAGCAGCCACAGATTGAACTGTGAAGGCAGGGCTCACGCCTGGTTCATCTGTGTTAAAATGTATATTGTTTACAGAGTCTGATAACTTAGCTTACTGTTAATTCATTTTAATTTGTTATAAACAACATAGGTTTTTATAAACAAAATTTTTTTATGGTGGTATTTTTAAAGAACAATCATTTTTGGGGGTTACAGGTTAATGGTTAATGCTTGATTAACAAGCACCAGTTGTCATTAAAAAATATTCAAAATAAACAACCTTTAATATTAGGGTAAAGTATTTGCCCGGTCCGTTGTAGTATTTTGCTTTACCACTTGGGAGTAGAGGATGTTTGCAGCATGAACCTTTACATAATAATGACGTGTGTCGATCAAAAAATATGTAAAAGTCATGAATTCCCACATAAACATTCACACTGTGAATTGCAACACTTCAGATCTGTTTCTGATTTAATACCACATATGAAAGTGGAAAAACTATAATCAAATCAGATTCCATGCAGTTTGGGCTGTTCACACTTCCATGACAAAAACTGATCTGAGTCACATGTGGGCAAAAAAAAAAACAGATTTTGGGCCATATTTGCCTGCAATTCTTTGCCTAAAATATAGGCTGATCTAAGAGGCCTTTCTGAGTTTGCATGTTTTCCCCATTTTTGCACAAGATGCTTCCGTCAGCTCCGGTTTCCTCCGACAGTCCAAAGTCATGCTGTATAGGCGAATTAGATTATCTAAATTGGCTGTAGTGTGTAAATGGGAGAGTGTGTGGGTATTTTCCAGCACTGATGGTTGTATTCTCAGAGCTGGGTTGTGGCTGGAAGGACATTTGCTGGTAAAACAATTGCCAAAGTAATTGGCGGTTCATTCTATTGTGGCAATCCCTGATAAAGCAGGGAATAAGTTGAAGGAAAGTGAATGAGTGAATCATTGTTTAGATCACGTTTTAAAACTCACTAGTATTAGTGTAATGTAACATAAAACAGTGAGGTGGCAAAAGGACTTTCACGCCAATTTTTTCTTGGTTCTTATAACTTTTTTTGGAACAACCTGCTTTATGGAAGGCTTTGGTCAGCCATGGTTAGAGAGTTGGACTTGTGATCCAACGTTTGCAAGTGTCTGAGATTAGCTTTGGGAAAAAGCCTCAGCTAAATACTAAAATGTACAATTGTTTTCTGTGTCTGCACCACAAAAATTGTTGGACAGTTGGAACCACTTCGATATAGGAACTAAAATTTGAGGGCAAATAAATAAGCTCCTTCTAACAAAAAAAAATGACTGGACAAATGCAGGTGGCACAGTGGCGCAGTAAGTAGCTCTGTTGCCTCACAGCAAGAAGGTCGCTGGTTCGAGCACTGGACCAGCAGTCCGGTTTCCCCCACAGTCCAAAGACATGCGCTATAGGTGAATTGGGTAAGCTAAAATTGTCCATAGTGTATCTGTGTGAATGAGAGTGTATGGGTGTTTCCCAGTGATGGGTTGCAGCTGGAAGGGCATCCGCTGTGTAAAACATATGCTGGATAAGTTGGAGGTTCATTCCACTGTGGTGTCCCCTGATTAATAAAGGGCCTAAGCCGAAAAGAAAATGAATGGACAAATGCATGCCAGTTGAATCACAGTATTTTAAAATGCTACAAGACATAAAAAAGCTAATGCTAGCTTTATTCTGCACTCTTCTTAACCTTAATTACAGGGTATATGTAAGTTGCCATAGCTAACATTGTCTGTAAGCCTTCCATTTTATTCTTACAAACCTACTGCTTATATCTGTACATAAATACTCCCATCTTTATGATCACAAAAACAGCAATAATGGCAAATCAGGGACTTTTTTACGATCTGTCAATAAACAACTTGTGTACAACGTGCACAAAGTCAACACTGTACAATGTAGTTATGGAAACCTTTTTCATTATCCATTTAAGCAAGGGGGCCACACACATACTTGCAGTAGGTGCAGTATGTAAGTTTGACACTCAGTGGTTGAACTAGGTATTGCACTCTTGGATCAAAACAAATGCAAGCGCGGGTTGCCAGACTGAGAACAGGAGCGAGTGATTGAAACTGTGTTCTAAATAAAAGCAACGACACGAGATAGAGGGAATATTAAAAGGAGTTTTTGTCCTAACCAACACCACGAATTGATATATTAGAAACGGCTTCTATTTCTCATAGCTGAACAACAGAAACCTGACAGTGATCACCTCAGGTAAACCTTGTGTGCTTTATTCAGTGCTAAATGCTAACAATGTGAGTTAGAATGCCATTTTACATGACATTTATTGCCATATCATGAACGTAGGAGCAGATAGTTCATCTCAGATCTTGAAAATACAATAAACCGTTTGAAATTGAACTTTAGAACTAAACACATATGAGTGATTCAGCATCTACATTTAATAATGTTAAAGAGGGTTAATATGTGTTAAATAAATTCTAAACCTTACTGTTTCATAAGTGAGTGTTTATTCTGTGCTCCTGAATGGCTGTATTTGCTGTATGTACTGTCGTGTTTCGTCTGGTGCAAAGAGCTAAATTGCTCATCGCTTCGTATTTCGTCACAAAGCATGTTGTTAGGACACGCAATTACAATGTAACCTGCTCACCTAATGTTTACATTCGTAATATTTATATCATTTGCTAATTAATGACCTCATGTGGAACTGAATCTGTCTCATTTTGACGTTTGAAACTGTCCACCGGAGATCGCATTTTTGGTCACGGACGCATGCTTTCAGAGCCTTTCTGAATGAATTAATGAAATACGCTATTTTCCAGCATGGCAACCCGGGGTGCTGAATTATATTTGGCTAAACTGGCATTGTGCAGGTGAAATTTACCTAAACAAAGACGGAAAAACGGAAAAGACAGAAAAAAACATTTTCAAAGCAGAATATCTGACTTCAGCATTGTTTTTCAGTTAAACAAGTATGTTCACTTGGAATGTTTCTTAAATATCTGCACACATATTATGGTATTTTTTATGCTTTAGAAGAGTCAAAAACTTACATACAGCACCTTTAAATGTTAAAATAAAATGAATAATACATTTTGTTTGTAATGTGCCTTTCTTACCCTCAAGGTGCTACAGCAGTATAAAACAACAGTAAAACATTGCTACTCCATAATATCAGTCACAATACACATCAACAGCAAACAAATATCAAACTTAAATGCTCCATTAAAAAGATATGTTTTAAGAGATTTCTTGAAATACTCAAAAGATGAATTCCTAATATGAAGCAGAGAAATCTCCCACCCATTTTGTGTTTTTAATGATGCTAGTATAAGGTAAGAGAACCAGAGGAGCAGGGAGACTGAGACGGTGTGGTTATCATGACTAAATTTCAAATATAATCTGGGGGCAGCATATGCATTGGTTTATAAATTAAGATAAGAACTTAAAAAGTAACACGTGACTGCACTGGAAGCCAGTGTAGTTGAGAAAGTACCGAAAAAAAATATGACTAGACTGGTGTGCGAGTTAAAACATGAGCAGCTGAATTTCGCTCAATAAAGATTCTTTATTGGCAATAATGGTTCCTTGAACTTTTAACATCCACAGCAATATCTTAAGCAAAAAGTCCCCTAATAGTGGAAAGAAGCCATTTCAGATTTTTGAACTATTTCTCACACTATGAAAAAAGGATTCTTTGAAGAATTTTCAATAAAAGGTTCTTTAGGCAACCTAGCATTGTTCTTCTTAACCAAGGCTCATTCTGAAAACATATCTCTATATACATTTCTGGAGTGCGCCAAATGTGTCACAGGAGCTATGTTTTTTGCAGTTTTTGTTCACTTGTAAATGCACCAGAGGCCACAATTGACTGACTGTCAACTGACTGAATGACTGACTGATCGGCTGACCCACCCTACTCCATCCCCAAACCCAACCAATAGTGTTTTTAAAAGCACCAATTGACCCACTCACCCACTTCACTAAACCCAATCGACAGTTTTCAAAAGCAATCCAGAAAAGCCCTCGCCTGATTCTTAAGGCGCACTTACATTAGGGACAGTTGCCTTGAACTGTGCCAAAGCGCGATTGCCCCCCATCCCCTCTCCCCCTCGGCCTGCACTCAAATTGCATTTTTACCTACCGAACCTGAGCACGCTTACATCATCGACGATGCTACTGTTCAGTTTAACAGGAAGAGAATCGCTCTCCCTCAGCACAGTGGAGATTGCCAGCCAATTGAACTCTGCCTGGATCCAATTCACACTTCTCAAACGAATCGGGAAACGTGCCTAGGCATGGTTCGGATAGCATAGTGTGAGTACACCCTTATCACATTCTCACCTTGTTATTTACTTGTTTATTTAATTTTTTGACTTCTGTTTTTGTCTTACCTGCTTTCTGAAACTCTTCTTCGCCGGACTTGAACCTCGTCGTCATGATAAACTCCTCTCTGCATCTCAAGTCCACTGATGCACATGACGAGCTGACTGGACAAACTTGTAACAGCGAGAAAGCCATCCATAAGAAGGTAAGTGGTCAGCTGGTAAGCGCGAAAAGGAACGGTGTCATACCACTGTGTAGCGTTCATTTTAAAGACAAAATGCAGCCATACATTCTTCTGGCTAAATAATTTGTGATCTCCAGTAGGGTATATAGGGCTACATTTTCAAAACGAGCCTATTGTGAGACCAAGATGGCGGTGCGTACACATCGCGAGGCTCGGCGTCTCTCCCGTTTCTGCAATTTTGCAGTATTTTTCCTGCTCATTTCGGGTCTGTTCGTGCAGAACAGTAATGCCTTTACATCGTACACCCGACAGGAGATCTTGGATATTGGTTTGTGCATTTCGGACAGTTTTATCAGCAATCTGCGACTCATCCCAGAGATCGCCAGGACACCCGAGGCTGAGCGCTCTGTCCGGCCGGGCGGAAGTGCTCGGAGACGGCGATGCGAACGTAAACAAAGGCGGGGGAAGCGCGGCGGGCTAAGAGCTAAGCTAAAGCTAACACCACACTGGCTCTCTTTACCCAGCATCTTCCTCGCCAATGTACGGTCCCTGGTGAACAAAATGGATGAGATTAGACTGCGCATCAACCACAGCAAAAGATTATGGAACTGTAATGTCATGATTTTCACAGAAACATGGCTAAACAGCGGGATACCAGACAACGCTGTATCTTTAACTTAGCATCAGACATTCCGAGCAGACAGAGCGGCGGATGACTCCGGTAAGACCCGAGGCGGAGGATTATGCATTTATATTAACAAAGCGTGGTGCACAAACTCTGTCATCGTTGGGAGACATTGCTCTGTTAACCTGGAATTTCTGATGGTCAAATGCAGACCGTTTTATCTGCCACGGGAGTTCACCTCCACCTTTATAATCGCTGCTTATATCCCACCCGATGCTGATGCAAAGCTTGCTATGAATGAACTTCATGCAGCCATCAGCAAACAGCAGACTGCTCACCCGGAGGCTGCTTTTATTGTTGCGGGGGATTTTAATCACTCAAACTTAAAGACAGTGCTCCCCAAATTCCATCAAAACATTTTCTGTCACACACGGGGAAACAAGACTTTGGACCAGGTATACACAAACATGGCTGAAGCCTATGCTGTTACCCCCCTCCCCCACCTGGGTCAATCAGATCACCTTTCTTTGTTCCTCACACCCCGATACTCACCCCTCATTAACCGTGTGAAGCCATCAGTGAGGACCATCAAAGTGTGGCCAGCGGGGGTAGACTCCACACTCCAGGACAGGTTTCAACACACAGACTGGAGTATGTTTGCTTCCCAGGCCACATGTGGCTCTCACACAGACATTAACAGCTACACTTCCTCTGTTCTGGAATACATCAACACCACCATTGACAGTGTTACAACCCAGAAACAGATCACCACATACCCAAATCAAAAGCCATGGATGAACAAGGAGGTGCGCCTCCTGCTGAAGGCACACAACACTGCCTTCAGATCAGGGGATGCACAGGCCTACAGCACTTCCAGGGCTAATCTGAAGAGGGGCATCAAAAAGGCCAAGCACTGCTACAAGCTAAAGCTAGAGGAGCACTTTTCCAACTCTGATCCTCGGCGCATGTGGCAGGGCATACAGGCCATCAGCAACTACAAACCCAGCCATTCCACACCCACAGCCACAAATGTCTCCTTCCTGAACGAGCTTAATGACTTTTATGCCCGCTTTGAAAGAGACAATAATGAACCCTACATCAGGATCACTTCCTCAACCGACCACTTACCCATTACACTCACCTCCTCAGAAGTCTACACCGCACTGAGTCGGATCAATGTGCGTAAGGCTGCTGGACCAGACGGTATTCTTGGGCGTGTCCTCAAAGCATGTGCAGAACAGCTCGCTGGGGTATTCACAGACATTTTCAACCTGTCCCTTAACCTAGCAGCTGTTCCAACATGCTTTAAAACCACCTCTATTGTGCCAGTGCCGAAACACTCCAGCCCAACATGCCTGAATGACTACCGCCCGGTAGCACTCACACCCATCATCATGAAGTGCTTCGAGCGGTTGGTCCTGGCACATATGAAAGACTCTCTGCCATCCACACTGGACCCACATCAGTTTGCCTACCGTGGCAACAGGAGCACAGAAGATGCAGTCTCCATAGCACTGCACTCTGTACTCACACACCTGGACAATAAAAACACTTACGCACGAATGCTGTTTGTTGACTTCAGCTCAGCATTCAACACTGTCATACCCTCTAAGTTAATGATCAAACTTAGAGACCTGGATATAGACACGTCTCTCTGTAACTGGGTTATGGACTTTCTGACTAACAGACCTCAGAATGTTAGATCAGACCACATTTGCTCCACCACCGTCACACTCAACACTGGTGTACCACAGGGCTGTGTGCTGAGCCCTTTCCTCTACTCCCTTTTCACCATCGACTGTAGGCCTGTGAACAGATCCAACGCCATCATCAAATTTGCAGATGACACCACAGTGATTGGTCTAATCAGCAACAATGATGAGACTGCCTACAGGGAAGAGATACAGCATCTGGCCACGTGGTGCACCAACAATAATCTGCTCCTTAACACCGACAAGACCAAGGAGCTCATTGTGGACTTCAGGAAGGGACGAACAGGCTCACATGATCCCATCTACATCAATGGGATGGCCATCGAGCCTGTATCATCCTTCAAGTTCCTGGGGACCCACATCTTCCTGGACCACCAACACCTCCAGCCTGGTCAAGAAGGCTCACCAGCGCCTATTTTTCTTAAGGCAACTTAAGAAGAACCAGCTGTCATCAGCCGTCTTGGTGAACTTCTACTGCTGCACAATAGAAAGCATCCTGACGAACTGTGTCACAGTCTGGTATGGAAGCTGCTCTGTTGCGGAGCGTAAGGCACTGCAGCGGGTGGTGAAAACTGCCCAACGCATCACAGGGACCACACTGCCAGCCATAGAGGACATCCAGAGGAAACACTGTCTGCGCCGAGCACGCAGTATTCTTAAAGATTCCTCTCACCCTGCTCACAGACTGTTTTCTCTCCTGCCTTCTGGCAGGCGCTTCAGGCTCCCCCGGACAAAAACCAGCAGACTAAAGAACAGCTTCTTCCCCAGAGCTGTCTCCCTCTTGAACTCTGCTCCCCACTGACTTTTTGCCCCCCTAATACACCCCACTCTCCTCTCCTCATAACTCAGACTCATCATAATCACTGCACTACTTAACATTTGCACATTTAAAAATTGCACATATTCATTGCACTGATTCATTTATTTGAACTGTACATACCTACTGCACATGTACATTTGTAATTATGTACACACCCACTGTACATATACATTTGTAATTATGTTTATCTATCTGCACACTTCTGATTATTAATAGCAACCTGTACATTTATCCATCTATTGTAAATCTCTGTTCATAGCTAACACAACCTGTATATAATGTTGATAGTACATCCATTTGTAAATATCACCATAGTTTTTCTATAACTGCACTTTATAACTTATACCTGTATCCTGCACTTGCTGCTATTGCACTCCTGGTTAGACCTAAACTGCATTTCGTTTCCTTGTACTTGTACATGTGTGATGACAATAAAGTTGAATCTAATCTAATCTAATCTAATCTAATCTAATCTAATCTAATCTAATCTAATGTTGGCTCTACTATGACACTGCTGCAAAAACAACCCTCTTGAACCTTTTATATTTAAAAGTGCATTAACCATGGAATTAAATGGACATCCTTTACACCTAGCAGAATAAACAAACTGCACTCAAATGTCATCATTCCTATATACAAAAGTGTTTCCTCTGATGATCTCATATTTTGGCTTTTCTAAGAAGATCATCACACTAATAAAGGTTGAGGCTGGCCATCCTCTTCCCTTCTCTGCCTGCCATCATCCTGCACACACTGCCTGTCTCCGCAGGGAAGCCAAGCTTTCTCCTCCTGCTTCTGATCCTGGCAGTGGGCCTATTGTGTGGCAGCATCCCTCTCGTCTCCTCTCGTCTTGTATGAGTCTCAAACACATTCACATTCCAGGAGCAGTCTCTGTCAAAATGGCATCAATGCCTATACTGCACACAACGGCCTCTCAAAGCACCTCAGCCTCTATTACTTCCCATAATCGAAAGAGACGAGAGAGAGGCAGAGGAGTGAAGAGAGAGAGAGAGAGAGAGAGAGAGAGAGAGAGAGAGAGAGAGAGGGGAAGTCACTGTGGTGTCAGCGACTGGTTTGTTAAAGTGTCTTTCCCCAAAGGTGCACCAGTCTCTTTTTAAATTCATCTGCCTTGGGACTTTTCTTTCACTGTGAAGCACTCTCTTTTTGTTTCATTTCTTTCTTGCAGAGATCCGTTTGTTTCTGCTTGGCCCGTTTATGCGGAGTAATTTCTCCTTTTTGTCCTCCCCTGCCATGTCAAAGCTCCCATGCTGGGAACCACTCCCCTACCAAAAAAAAAGGCTCCAGAAAACCTCATTTTTTTCCTAAATGGAATCTTTCCACACTGCTGGGCGTCAGATAAACAGATCCAATTTGGCCTCTTGCTGGTCGTCCCATAATGAAGTCAAAATGCAATTATCAGTAATGTTTTAGAAAAGAGCAGATATAGAGGAACGGGGTGCACATGCAAAACAGGCGAACACGCAGGGTTCGGTACTAAGATGACACTAGAACTGATGATACAAACAAATAGTGGGGAACACAATGGAGCCTGTGTTTCACGGGAGGCGTTTTCAAGCAACATCATATAGTTTTTCATTCAGAGCAGCAAGATTTGCCGCGTGTAACAGTTCTTTTGTGATGACAGTGAGCAGAAAGCAATTACGCCAGCGTTGTTTGAGTAAACCGCGCTCCTGAAATGTATTTGCAAGCTGCCAGGTGTAGACTTGTGCAAGCCTTTGTGCCATCCAAGCTAATAAAATGCTGTTATTATTCTCTGTGCGCCCGTTTTTATTTTATTTTTCTGCTGAATGCAAATAGATCTCTCATTCGTATTTTTTTTTAAACAATTAAACTGCTTTGTGCACAGGTCCAGAGCAGCAATGAAAGCTCAATAATTTTCTAAATTTGACGCACTTGGGAGAGCTAGGGCTGCCAGTGCTTATGAATTTTATTATGTACAACAAAGCAGAGCCTTGTGCAGAAAACCTTGAGTTTAAAGTTGTTCGAGCTAAATTAAAATCCTAACATGATTTACTAGCCTATCCTTCCAAACCTGTATGAACATGACAAATTTGTAGTCCACAGACTTTCGTTGTATGCACAGACATAGCTTTGGCGTTATTCGAGTTAGCACAACTTCAGGCTCATTGGAAAAACATGATCTACCTACATTTCTACAAAATGTACAAAAATATAGATGCTTACACAGCTGGAATGAACATTAGGGTTTATAAAACAACAACAACTGTTATTCCTATTCACACAAATTTACAATTACAGGTTAGATTAAGAGAAGGTTTAACAGGACAAAAACAGAAAAGCTTTTGGAAGGTTTTGCTTACACTACCTGACAAACAAATAATAACTTGACTTCTAGATCAAGATATTTGTGCTGCCCATTACATTACAAATCACAGGAGAGGGCAAATTCTTCAGCAGGATAGTGCTCCTTCTCATACTTCAGCCTCCACATCAAAGTTCCTGAAAGCAAAGAAGGTCAAGTTGCTCCAAGATTGGCCAGCCCAGTCACCCGATATGAACATTATTGAGCATGTCTGGGGTAAGATGAATCCAAAGAATCTTGATAAACTCTGGAAGTCCTGCAAGAATGCTTTCTGCAAGAATGCATGATCCTATTTTATTTTGGTAAAATAAGGGAAATCTAGAGGCCTTTGTCGTTCATATAAACCTATTCTGATACCAAATGATCAACTAGAAGTCAAATTTTTATTTGTTGTTCCTAAAACTTGGATAGGCGACAAGACTTTTGTCAGGTAGTGTACATTATCATAATGATTCTTCTTTAAAATGATTCTTGATAATTGCTAAAAATACTGTATTTTGCATGCCAGGCCAGTAGGTAGCGATGTCACTTTGTAAAGAACACGATTTTGACACTGTTGTGTCCTTTAGTCCACTGCTGACATTTTGGTTGTTAAACACTGAACAGGATAAATGTATGTGCATGACATTGTTGACAAAAATATGCACTTACTCTGAGACAACAATGATATGAAAACATCCACTGAATTAAACTGCTGTTAAAATGCATCAGATATTTGGATCACAAGTCTTGGACATGTGAGTGATTAGTAACAACATTGGCTTTGATGCATTGTTAGATTTAAACTTTTCTCCCTAATTTACTGTTGGTGGCTGCTGTTGCCCCATTGATCTTCATTACAACCACCATTTTTTTATCAGGACTGAGGTTAATTAACAGATTTAGGCAAAAAAAGAAAAAAAATATTTATCTGATGCATTTTTACAGCAGTTTAATTTAGTGGATGTTTTCATGCCCAACATAACAAAAGGGTAGTAAATTGCCTAGAGTGTATCTTGTTGAGTTTTTTTTTTTAGAAATCTCAAAGCATTTTTTTTCAAATTATGTATCAAAATCAGATTTGTCACCAAAAATCATTCTGCTAGCTGATACACAGAAGTTATGGTCAAATTAAGACTCATAATCCCCCCAGAGTAGATGAAAACATCCCTAACAGTACACAAGGGTTAAATAACTGCAATTAAAACTGCAATTAGATTCCCTGTCTCGTGACTAGTTTCATGACATACAGTACATACAAACTGTAAACTTTGACGTTTACATTTTATAATACATTCTAAGATTTTTTTTATCTCATAATAATATGACTTTTCAAATATGTAAACTTGCTTTGTAGTTCACCTGGTACATTATTTCACATTCCACAGAGTCACAATAAAAAAGCTAGAATATTTGCTAAAATTATGTGGTGAGGGCGACACAGTGGCACAGTAGGTAGTGCTGTCACCTCACAGCAAGAAGGTTGCTGGTTCGAGCCTCGGCTGGGCCAGGTGGCGTTTCTGTGTGGAGCTTGCATGTTCTCCCTGCGTTCGTGTGGGTTTCCTCCGGGTGCTCAGGTTTCCCCCACAGTCCAAAGACATGCAGTACAGGTGAATTGGGTATGCTAAAAAATTGTCCATAGTGTATGAGTGTGAATGAGTGTTTATGGATGTTTCCCAGGAATGGGTTGCAGCTGGAAGGGCATCCGCTGCATTAAACATGTGCTGGATAAGTTGGCGGTTCATTCCGCTGTAGCGACCCTGGATTAATAAAGGGACTAAGCCGAAAAGAAAATGAATGAATAAATTAATTATGTGGTGGATGTTCTCCCGTGTTCGTGTGGGTTTCCTCCGGGTGCTCCAGTTCAACTCTACAGCAGGTGAATTGAATAAACTAAATTGGTCATAGTATATGTGTGTGAATGCAAGAGAGTATGGTGTTTCCCAGTGTTGGGTTGTGGCTGGAAGGGCATCCGCTGCATAAAACATATGCTTGGATAAGTTGGTGGTTCATACCTCTGTGGCGACCCCTGATTAAAAAAGGGACTAAGCTGAAAAAAAATAAATGATGTGGTGGCTTTAGTAAAAGCATATTAATTCACATGTGCTCTAACTACCAGTTCAGTTTATGGTAAGGGTTTAGTATAGGTGGTGCAATAACTTCAATTATGTTGGAAGTACACTCAGCAGACACACCGCTGATACAACCATTGTAATTAAACATGGACAGATTCACATGGATGCACTTTTAGTGCTATTCACTGAGTATTTCCCATTCAAAGAATAGAAGAAACATAATCATTTTGCAGAAATGTCAGCACAAGCACAATTTCCAGTGAACATGTGTTAAAAAAAGACTTCTTTAGTGTTCAGCAGAAGATGGCATAGATTTGCAAGGATGTGATATCTTTAAAATAGACACGTTGAGAGACATTAGCCAAAAGAATTGCCATGGCTTTTAAATAAAATTACAACAAAAAGAAAAAAAGATCAGTGTAAAAGTCTTTAAAAACTGCGCTCAGGTAATAACCTACATCCTTCAACTACATCTACAAAACCTTTACGTGCACACTCAGGCGTCATTAAAACGTCTACCAGAGCAGTGCCGTTACATTTTGAAACTCTAATTGAAGGTGCCGTACATTCCTGCTCCGCTAGTCCTCTGGGAGTGTGTCAGAGAACATTGAGTCAAAGAGCCACTTTCCATTTCTCCTATGTGGTTCGCCTCTGGAGCCCTCACTCCCAGTCCAGATTTCTGCTCATAAAGTGGATGTCCCCGCTCATTAAATTTCACTTAGCTGTGCAACACAAGCCTGGACGCCGGTACCAAATGGTGCTGTCCCTTCTGAAAATGGAGGGGACGGTGAGGGACCAGCGGGACCATGTTTCCTCAAGCACTCTGCCTTACATCTCCTGACTTATTAAAGGAGAGAGAGAGAAATGCTGGACAAAGAAGCAGGCCAACAACAAAAAAAAGCCCTAGAGATGGAAATATGTACAGGAGTGAGCAAACCACTGAGAATGTGGTACTGTAGGTGTGTGTTGTGCCTGCTGGGCTGCGGAGGAGATTATGGAGCAGGTGGTGCTCGATGTAGAAAAGGCTACATTGGAGACCAGATACTGTTAAACACACACTTTAAAAGGCCGCACTCAGAAGGCTAGCCGATGGCAAGAGAGGAAGTAGGAGAAAAAAAAGGATCTTGAACTTTACCTGAATCCGCTCTTTGGATACAGGCATCGGCTTGCTCTAGGAATGGCAGTAGTCAATAAGACACAAGAAAAGAAACTGATCTAGGTTTATTTTCAGCTTCTCTTTTCCAGGGCACAATTATTGGATAGTTTTTTGGAGTATATTTAAATAGAAAAGAGACATTCTGAATAATCCATAGTACTTCACAAGGACCGAACATCATCTAAAAAAGAAATGTACAATGCTGATTCATTTGGACTAACAAGCTGCTTTGGGACAAAAGAGTACTTGTCTGTTTAAAAAAAAAAATAGGCTGACCTATACTCAATTACCTACCTTGTGTTTTTTTTTATTTTTCATTTCTGCACTTCCATCCAACTATTCTCCAAATCACATGTTTGCCTAATTAATCTGTTACATGGAAAAACATATGACACACTCTACAAAGAAAGGCTTTCTAGTTAAGCAGTAATGTTTATCTCGTTTTATGCATTTGCTTGTATGCTTGTGTCGGATTCAAGCATGGGCAATATGGCCGATCGTCCAGGGGTGCATTTACGAAAATCATCGTTAGCTAACTAAGGTCGCAAGTTCTGTCGCTACAATCATAGTTCGTTGATTTAGCATTTACCAAATCCGTCATTCCAACAAACATTCACAAACTGCATCGCAAACTTGTAGGCTTGCAACTACACCTCTAGAGCTGTAGTTAAAAGAATAGTTCCTGATGTGTTCTATTCCCCGTTATCCCCCCCCCCCCCCCATTCATTTAGAACATTCTAACATTTAAACTTGGAATGATAAAAAAACCAAAAAACATTAAAGTCTCTGTCTTAGGTGTAATTTGCTTTCAAATTATTTTTGCAGTTAAGTTTTAGTGATCTTCATATTGACAATTGCGTTCTCTTCGTAGTGCACTTTAAAAACATTTATGCCATTTTGAACACAGCCATGGCTCATGACTAGGCCCACACGAAATCTGCGCACGCAGAATTCCGCAGATTTTTAGCCCATCATTAATTCTGTTTATTTACTTAAGTAAATGTGTGTAAATCTATATATTTTTCAGATTTTTTAATTAATTACAGTAATATTATTGAATAAAATGAAAAATTTCATCTGATTTATGTACAATGCAGTTTGTACAGTAATATTTTCTGTCTTTGAGTAGATATGAAAAACTTGCTTTGTTTACCAAACAAAGTGAATCTAATTGGATTTGCATTTTAAACATTAAATAAAAGTTAAAAAGATATAATTTTTTATTTTTAAGGTTAAGGTTTTAGTTATGATACTTCCAAAATAATACCTCAGAAATCCACAAATTTTTTACCAAAATTCTCCGCAGAAATAGCAAAAAATGTTTGCTGATTCCGCCTGGCCCTGCTCATGACCAAAGCTATATATAAGTGACCTATTATTTAAAAGTGGAATTTTTGCTATGTCTCTAAAGCTTGTGAAAACAGAAATATATAGCATATGTTAATGGTTTTAATTTATAGGTATTTTATTAAGAAATGTATCTGTACTGTATATGACATGGGCCTGTTGGTGAAAACATTTCTGCAGTGGTTTGAATGTGTCAAAATATATAAGTAGACTTAAAATAATAATAATAATAAAATAAACAAACAATATCCTATATATTATTATTATTATTATTATTATTATTATTATTATTATTATTATTA
>CAIGQZ010032756.1:1531064-1560294 GCA_903798205.1 Danio tinwini
CATACATACATACATACATACATACATACATACATACATACATACATCTCATAAGAGAACACTTGTCTCTTTTTCACTCTTCTGAAAAGTAAAAACCTTCAATGCATGTATGATGAGAATGTATATTTTTTCTAAAAAAAATTGTTAAAGAAATAAAAACTTCTCATGGTCATAGTCATTTGTTTTCTGATTCAACTGTTAATCTAGGGTGGTGCGGTGGTTCGGTGGCGCAGTGGGTAGCACGTTTGCCTCACAGCAAGAAGGTCGCTGGCATCCGCTGCATAAAAACATATGCTGGATAAGTTGGCGGTTCATTCCACTGTGGCAACCCCAGATTAATAAAGGGACTAAGCCGAAAAGAAAATGAATGAATGAATGTTAATCTGGAAACTAACAGTTCCACAAACTTTGTAACACATGAAATCCTTAGACATTCTGGAAAAAAAAGTGCATGTTCCCTAGCTCTAATCAACTGTATGATGAGATTCTTGACCTTGGGTTGAAAATGTTCAGACACCCCTCCAAAATCAGCACAGCGAATTTCACTTGCACCATGGACTTGCACTGCAACACACCTGCGGGTAATTTTCAAATAAACCCGAGGAACCTCGATAAGCCCCCGACTTTGACATCAGGTGTGTTTGATCGAGTTGCAACTAAACTCTGCAGGAAATTAGATCTCTCAGAGTGAGATTGAGCAACCAAGGTAAATGGAAAAATCACAGGTCTGCTTCAGTAATGGATGGTAATGCAGTCACAAGTTACGTAGTGTCACAGTGATCCTAATTCTGCCGGTACACACCCTGAAAACTACAGAGGGCTCAGATCTGTGAAACAATCAGGAGAAGCACAGTGGAGAGAATCTGATTAGCCCCACTCGAGAGTCCAGTCCAGCTCCACCATTATCCCATTACTGCAGTGTGTCCTCTCTCTGCTGCAATTAAGACAAACCTTCAGAGACATGAGAGCTCCATCTCTTTACGGCAAAAGCCATCCATCAAACATTTAGCTTCATATCAAGGGAGAGAGCGGTCGAGACTCTTTATCGGTATGTCCGTTTGCTCCAGCGCTGCTATGAAATCACGGCTGCAAAACATGGAGACGGAGCTCTATGGGGGTCGAGAGGCTGGACTGATGAGATCGGATCTGATGTGTCCTTGCCAGCTGTGGAAGTTTAATTAAAACCTGCAGACACGCCACCGTGGGAAGTGCGAGATGAGAGACAAAGCTGAAGTGTGAGAGGTTCATTGTCCAAAACAAGCAGATCAAGATGAGGATGGCTTCAAGCGGTGGGCCCTCTGCTTGGCGAGGGACGTCAAGGATATTGTGGGAAACGGCGCATGAAGGGATGGTGATTTAAAGCACTTCTAGCTAGTGCATGAGTGGGGGATGTTAATGAAGGTGGTGAAGGGTCTTGTTAGTGGGTAACAAGGCATGGCACTGATGTCACCGCTCAAAATGAGATAAGAGGGAGAGGGGAGACAGGTAGAAGCTCTCGAATTCAAGCGTGATATATAGTAAATGGATCAGGACTTGGTAATTTGTTTCATCTGCATGCACTATAGCTCAGCTATATTTCTAACTAACTATAGATGACATGATTGCGAAGAATGATGAGTAACTGGGTTTATGCTGTTTGGTCAACACCAAGATTTAATTTGGATTTGGATATTGTCCCAGAAGGTCAATTTGGTTAACAGCAATAGCCGACAGTTAACAGCAACAGATCAACACTCGAACAACATAGAAGTAACAGTAAACAATAAAAGTACTCATATTTAATAAAAAAACATACAACTTAAAGCTTGTTAAGTAACCCAAAAAAATTGAATATTCCAACTATTCTGAATTCTCATTAGATTAGAAGTAGACTGTTAAATTGGGGTTAGAGTTGGGGTTGGGGTTAGTATAAGTTGACCTGTACTTGCAAAGTTTCTTATAGTCAGTTAAATGTCTGTTGAAGAAGCATTATCAACAGATATTAAGCAGACAGTCTACTAATGCTCAAATGGACCATCAAAATAAAGTGTTAACATAAATATTAGTTTTTGCACCAGGCAACAAACTTGTCCAACATTGGGGCATGACCCTCCTCATGATCATGCAGAAGACTGACAACAACAGAATCATCAGCACACTTACTGTACAGTAATTATATACTTTGATTCAAATTTACTTTGACAATAATCTGACAATTTGGCTTTAGTGTCTTGTAATCAAAACCAAAAAGTTATTGTTGCTACATCACAGCATTGATGTTTTGGTAAAAATTAAATGCTCCTGTAAAAAGAAAAAAAAAAAGAAAAAAGAAAAAGGTGCAACTATCCATGAGAAAAAGTACTTTAAATGAACTCCACATGTGCAATCCCATCTTAAATTCATGTGAAGCACATGAAACATAGTTTTTACATAAACGTTTATATGTGAAAATGTGTTTCACAATAAAAACAATGTTCCAAACCAGGTTTCATTTGTGTTCCACGTGTGTTCAATATATTTAACATCTAATTTTAACAGGAAAGCGTGTAATGACCGTGTGTTTTTTTTTCCTGTAAGAGGAGGATTTAGACACAGTCCAACCAGATTTGAATCACTATTAAGCAAGTTAAATAAAGCTGTGTTCACACTATGACCAGCTTCAGAGCCGGAAAGCAAACTGTCCACTATCAAAACAACCTCAAAGAGATAGTCACAGACAAGGCATTATAGTGAGCACAGTGCCATACTGCCTTAGTGATGTGAGTAGGTGGCTCTTCCACTACACAGTTTAGTTCAGTATGGCTGGAATACCAAGCAAGCCAAATGTGACATGTAAACACTGCAGATACTGATTGGCCAGAGGGAATCGTCACTATTCTTGTCATTGGATTGGCTAGATGAGACATTTAAGTAAACTGTAAAAAAGTCTAATAAATTCCTCTCATTTTGAAACATATGTCCGAGTAGCATTATTTATAATCAGCCAATGTGAGTAGAAGTATGAGAGGCACTTAAATCTTTATAGCTGTTGTGCACAAGGCAAAAATAAACACTCTTATAAATGACACAAACAGAATGAAAATACAAGGTCTAATAGACTCTAGCCAGTTCACCATTACACAAGACAAACAAGGACGCCAAAGGCTTAATACCCTAAAACTAACACCATCTACCCAGTTTATACACCAGTTTATGCACTGATCACGCGTCTCCAGGATTAGGCTATATTTTTAATATTTTACATTTAACTGTAGCTTTCTTATAAAGCTTGGATCTTGATTATCTTGTTCAGGTGTGTTTGAGCATGGTTAGAATGCAAGAAAGTGGCTCCCAAAGATCGGTGTAGGGCATCCCTGGCATGGACAACACTGAATGAATGATTTATTGGTTGCATGGTATGTTATTGAGGGGACTGGCTGTTTCTCAATATGCATTCTTCAGCGATCTTGTGCCCTTAGGTTTTCATGTAACGTCGTCACCAACTGCCAAAATTCAGTTCCAAAACACAAGACAGCAAGAACGGAGGACGCATGAAAGTTCGGAGAAGTGTTCTATATCGAGGATGCATTGATGCAGACTTAAGCACCGAACTAGCTCTGGAAGTCCCAGAAGTCATTGCAGCTGAATAAACGAGGTGGGAGGGGTAGCATTTTATATCTATTTATTATTAAAGTTTAGAGATATAACTTATTTATCTCAGGGGTTTCCCTAAATGAGACGGTAAAAGTAAACATTACCATGAAAATCTTAATAAAGGCATAAACACATTAAGTGTGTTTATTTGCTGAAGTTTGTATTCAAATCTGTTTTATTTGTTTTGTACAAAGTATGTTTGTAATGTTTTTGTGTATGTAATATACACTGAAAAGGGCAAAAAACAATAAATCGTTGTATGAATGCTGTAATGTTAAAATAATTTTCAGTTAAAAATGTGTGAAGGCCATGTGACCATCAGGAAGAACGCAGCATCTCATTTCTCACAGGATGCCTTCTGTGTTCTCACAATCTCCCAAGTTTGTCCTTCCAAGGTAACCTGGTAAGATCAGTCTTCACAATAACGCAAGTCCGTTCTCTGCCTTCTGGGGCACTAACTTTACATTTCCACACCCCTAAGCAAAATTATCTGTGGTTTGCAAAATTATTGGTTGATCATACTGCTCCTTCTTGGCCAATGAAATGTGTGATGTCCAGACTTTCTGCTGTCAGTCTGCACTGCAGATATAAGGAAGCTGCCGCACCATGGCTCTGACTTCAATATTGATTTTAGAAAAGAACACTACAGAGTCTAAGGTTTACCACCGAACAAAGTATTAAGCTGGAAATAAATTGTTCCGGTGACTTCCGAACATCTACTTATGAGCAAAATCCTTCCCTACCAGTAAATAACTCTCACACAAAACGACTGTGACAGGAGGGAAACTAGGGAATATGATGAGACTTTTCGCACAAACAAAACATATTTACCTGTGTTGTTGTCACTGTCATTCTCATGCGGTGACACCTTCCTACTCTGTCTCCCTTTCAGGATGAATGAGGAGAGAGAAGAATGGCAGAGTCTGTGTTTAGGAGGAAAAGGCAAATGGCACATTTGGAGAACAGCGGGAAACAAAAAGTCGACATTCAAGTAGAAGAACCACGAGACAAAGGTAGCTCGTAAGATAAACACCGAAGAGCACGCGGAGGAGAAAGGAGAAAACAGGCAAGAAAACAAGATGGGATTTTGTAGAGAGAGCACACTTGCTTACTCGTGAAAGGCTAAAGCAAGCGTCCAGAAATAAATACCCACTCTAATGAGAGAGGTGACCTATCGATTGTCTGGAAGGAAGGTGAGAGGGCTGACAGAGAGCTGGGAAGAGGATGATAGAAGCTTCTGCGAGACAGATTGAGGAAAGAGACTGTGGAGCCATAACAAAGGCCTGATCCTGTCCAAATGAGAGCAGGCTGAAATAATCCCAAAGAGAGAGCCTCTGATTTATGATCTGACAGTATCCGCCTGGAACGCTTCTCTTTCAAACGCTGTGCTCTAGTCACCGTTTACAGGCAGCCTAGACAGAAAAAGACATACTGCAGAGAGGAAAAAGACAGCCAGTGCACATTAATTACCTGCAGCAGCAGGGTAAATGGGGAGAGAAGAGAAGGATTAAATGCTACATTCCGAGTAAACATTTTCACTAACACTGACCAAGCTTTTTCACAGATACCCACAGCTAATTGCTGACCTTTCCTTTTATTTCACTTGTTTACTTCATGCAGTTTCATGTAACTGAGGCGATTTTAGGTTAGATGGCAGACCATAGAAACTATCGTCTAACTATTGTTAAATATGGATGTCACCGAAAAACATGGTACTAACAATGTGTGCTTTGGATACAGACAAACTGTTGACAAAACACATCTGCAAAATTGACTAAAACCTTGCATGCAAGGCCAGTAGGTGGTGATGTCAATGTATACCAAAGACTAGGGTTGGGTATCGTTTGGGGTTATTTCCATACTGAGGCTAAATCAATACATTTAAACTGGTACAGGTGCTAAAATGGTGTCCGAACTGATACTTTTGAGCCACAAAATTATGGTGGATGACTAGAAAAATCTTTTATTTGACAGTATAATATTCAAAAAACTATATATATATATATAAAATGCTGTCACTTGATAAAAAAACGAATTAATCGCATATATTTTGTGATTAATTGTGATTAAAAGACTGAAACTTGGAATTTTTGCTATTCAAACGTAAAATGTAAATGAATGTAAACTTGAGACAAAGAAACTATTTAAATTCAAGATCCAATTGTTTATTATACTTTTTGTTTAACTTGTAACACAGATTTCTTCTTTTAAACAACATACATGCAATAAACCATCAATATCCTCAAATTGTTGGCTTGAAAGCCATATTTATTACAGAAATAAAAACACAGGCATGTACAGTAAGTGTCATTTGAATTTCAAAACAATCAATGCCAATAAAAATCAAAAATTTCCATGGATTTGAACTGAACTGCAAAAAAAATTCTAAAACACAGACATTGCAAATATGGAAATTGGAAAATTATAGTAATAAAGTAATAAATACAAACAATTGTACTCATTAAAAAGCTGTATTGCTAAGAGTTGGGAACATTGATTATAAAGTAGAAACAATTTAGCTTAGTCCTCTTTTACATTCAGCCAGTTGCTGAGACAGGCCAGTCTGTTGACATTATCAGAGGACAATGTGGGGGACTTTTTCTTTTGAATGATGTGAACTGAGAGTGAGAACAGTCTCTCACAAGTAGGGTTGGGTACCAAAACCTGGAGCCATGCAACCAGTATGCACCGGACCAAATCAGCATATGAATTTCGGTGCCACTGGTGCTGCGACAAAGACGTAAGAAGCATTAGGAGGTCCATCAAAGCCACACATAGATATGCGTTGTGTCTCACCAAAGACTATAGAATTCTTAAAGGGTCTTTGGTCACACCATCTCTAAACGTTTAATCCTAAACAACTTTGCATACTTTTGGCATACTGACACTGTCGGCGATGTTTTAGGCGTTTGTTCTTGTTGCACGCATATAGGCAACGACCGCAGTACAGCACATTTGGTGAGCGACTCTCTTCAGTTACGTATTCATATTTCTTTGCACGTTGAACACATGTCAGCTACACAGGAAATAAAAAAACTGCAACCACTTTAATTGCATTATTTTTATTTTAACGCATTAAATAGTTTTAATTAATTGGATGCGTTAACGTGCTAACTTTGACAACACTAATATGAATTTTTTTTAATAAAAACCTTTTTAAAGAAAACTTATCTTTAAAGTTAAACAGATAAAAAGACAAAAAGCACTGTGGATTAATATGGGGATTAATTTTCTATCTGAACTAACAACTGAAGTAGTTTCAGAAATGCTGGATATTTCACTGAATGAGGGACTTTGACTCCACACAGTCAGGGGTTACAAAATCTACAAAAGTCATTGTATCTGTTTTCAAAGAACTGTTCTGCAAATCAAAGGACAGATTTATTTTCTTTATCTTCTTATAAGCCTTTGAAGCTTTTACCACATACGAGATGACAGCCACTTCAAAAATCATCTCTACATGGCCGACACATGAAAAGCCAATGGGACCAATTCCAAATAACAAGCAGCACAGCTATTTCTGCAGAACAGTTTATGTGCCAGCAACACGGCCAGAGCAGCGTCAAAGAGTGAAATAATTCATTTGCTGAGGTTTAAGTGGGGCTTTACCACAGGGATCCTCACTCGCTAGTGTTTCTGGTTCCTGACGTAGAGAAGTATGAGCTGAATGATCTGACAGTGTTGTGCGTGCCAAGAGCTAAATTTAATCGCTTCAGTGTTTGGACTCATCAAACATGCATTTAAGGTTTTTACTTTTCAGAAGAGTGAAAAAGAGACAATGCTTCTCTAATGAGACATACAGTTGAAGTCAGAATAATTAGCCCCCCTTAACATTTTATTTATTTAATTTTTTTAAATATTTGGCAAATGATGTTTAACAGAGCAAGGACATTTTCACAGTATGTCTGATAATATTTTACTTCTGAAGAAAATCTTATTTGTTTTATTTCGTCTAGAATAAGTTATTATAAAATAAGTAAAAAAAACATTTTAAGGTCAATATTATTAGTCCCTTTAATCTATTTTTTTCAATAGTCTAAAGAACAAACTGTCATTATAGAATAACTTGCCTAAAGACCCTACCCTGTCTAGTTAACCAAATTTACCTAGTTAAGCCTTTAAATGTCAATTTAAGCTGTATAGAAGTGTCTGGAAAAAAAATATCTAGTAAAATATTATTTACTGTCATCATGGCAGTATAAATCAGTTAATAGAACTGAGTTATTAAAACTATTATGTTTAGAAATGTG
Source organism: Danio tinwini (assembly GCA_903798205.1). Classification (NCBI taxonomy): domain Eukaryota; kingdom Metazoa; phylum Chordata; class Actinopteri; order Cypriniformes; family Danionidae; genus Danio; species Danio tinwini. The sequence goes on from CAIGQZ010032756.1 coordinate 1,538,927, forward strand.
TTAAAAAAATCTTCTCCCCATTAAACAGAAATTAGGAAAAAAATAAACAGGGGTGCTAATAGTTCAGGGGGCTAATAATTCTGACTTCAACTGTATGTACAGTACTTATGTAAGATTTATAAAAAATAAAAAATCTGATTAAAAATGGGAAAGATAAAAAGTTAAAACAGTGCTGAAGTAGCATATATTGTTTTGAATAAGTATTATTATTATCATTATTATGAATGATAAAATATTAATAATAAATACAAAAGAGAAGCTTTTACACTCCTGGATGAATCCATGAATTAAAGAGCCCCTATTATTGGTTTGTGTAACACAGCACTAAGTGAATGAAAACATCCAGCTGAGGTTTAAATTTAAAAGTGCACCATGTTTAAAACTATTGATTCTTTAATGAAACAGTCGACTCAGAGTCGAATTAATGAATACTGTTGGGTTTGCTTGAACGCATCGACGTAGTACATCACCAAATATGTAGTACCAGATCCAGTAAAACGTGAACGCGCCTTTCCCTTCAGACTCTAGCGAAGCGCAGGGGATCATGGAACTGATCATGACACAAAGATGATAATCACTGACAGATGGAGATTCTGCTGTAGGGAATAAAGGTTTAAAGTTCATTTTCACAACAATACCACAGTATAGTCACCCTAGTGCTGTGTGAGCTCCAATAATTTTTCTGATGATTTATACAATAACCTACACCACAACACGGTCACAAATTCCTTGGCCGTTTGCTCTAGAAGGAAGGAGCAGCAGAGACTATCAGTTATGGGACTTTGCCAGACTTTGACAGGAACTTTGTCAGTAGCTGTTACAGTTCATATGGACCAGTTTCTTCTTCCTCCGGATCATAAGTGTAATTCAAATTGTTGCCTTGAAATAGTTTGCACAATATGTATTTAATTGTGTGTTATAACTTGTAATCGCTCTACGCGGCTTGTAATCACGTCTCTATTTTAGATCAGTTCTTGTACTGTATCTCTCAGTTTAAATCTTTATGAGGCTATTGCTTCCAAAACCACATTGAAAACAATTTAAATGCGTTTCTGATCCTCGCGAGCCATTTGTTCTTGCTATGGCCACCATCACCTGTTCCTCACATGTGCGGCATGGTCAATTTTCAAATAGTTCAGCTTTTGCTACTGTGTGGAATAATACTGAATGTGTGTCGCTGTTAGTAATATGCTGGTGATATGCTGATGATAGTGATATGCTGGTGTTTAACTGCCTATCTTTATTGCATTCCTGCATTGGCCTCTCACATACTCTGTGTTCTAGTTCATAGCCATTGTGGGCGTTTCTCTCTGTCTTGCACTGAACCCAGTCGACCAATCACATCAGACTGGGTCATCAAACCAAATCAAGTTTTAAAAACATTGTAATGAATGGTATTTTATTTCTATTTAAATGAATTCTATTTCATGCAGCTAAAAGTCCTTCACAGTGTTAATAGTTTGATTAAGGCGTTTACATATCTGCACTTCAATAATGCGACTAAAATAGAAATACTCCACATCTTAATTCCATTTGTTTACGACGATTATGCCTTTCAGCATATCTGAAGTGCTATTCCATTGCATGGATACGAACCATACTGTGTGAGGCTGTAGTTGTAGCCTATGTTGTATGCGGCACCTGCTGAACTCCGGTGAAAAAAGCGGTTACGTCACACCCGCCCACCATTCGTCGTACGAGATCTTGTCACACGCCTAGTAATTAGGTAAGAATAAATGCATATTATAAGACATTGAAAGTGTTTTTTGACCTTGCACGCATATCAGCCTTTTGTTGGAGACCCCAAAAACCAAAATGGGACCTAATATATTGCAAAATAGGGGCTCTTTAATCAATCCATCAACCAATGAATAGATGAATGGATGAACTAATGAGTGGATGAATGGATGGAGGCATCAATCAACCAATCAATCAATCAATCAATCAATCAATCAATCAATCAATCAATCAATCAATCAATCAATCAATCAATCAATCAATCAATTAAAGAAAACAATAAATACATAAATAAATAAATGAAGGAATAAATAAATAAATAAATAAATAAATGATAATAAATACATAAAAGCCTACATTTAAAAAAGTTACATTTAAGTAGGTCAAGTAATTTCCTCCAGAATCTTGAAAGTGTCTGAGGCAATCCTTGACTTTTAACTGCAGGCTTTGTGTGACATGTCTCTAATGTTAATGTGCTGAAGAGTGTCAGTAATAGTTGAGCTTCACATGAGTGTTTATGATCTTTGATTAGGCTGTATGGAGTGAACTGCGTTACACTGCAGCTCAACACTTCCCTCACGATTCTCTGTCCACTACTAGATGCTTGAAGCTGTAGATGAGAGCGAGTGTGATTATCTGCTGGTGTTTGTTCTGTGGTGACATCGCTGACCGTTCTCAGTGTGTCTGAATGCAGCAATGAGGCTCACAAAGCACTAAGAGAATCTCCAATCAGCTGAGCAAGAAAAAGGGACATGTTAGAGAGCGGTTGAGGGGTTTGAGCAAACAGAATAGTGAACCTTTGATGACTCTTATATCGATTTGTTTAATTGCTGCTTAATGATTATTGTTTTATGTCATTATAATGAATTATTAATGTTTTGTTCTACTTTGCATTTGCTGGTGCATTTTCTTTGGGATTTGAATAGCAAGAAACGCATTTTATTAAATAAGTTTTGCTTCCACATGTTGTTATTTTAACTATTTAAACAACTTTGAACAACTGTCACTTTCTGAAAATAAAATACTTTAAATGACAATATTTTTCAGGACCAGTGCTCCCATGATCTCCCCTCCATTCTGCACCCTATTCCCCATTAAGTTCTCCTCCTCTTCTCACATTCTCTCATATTCTCATCACTCACTTATTCCCCTCAGTTCTCCTTCATTCTCTCACATTGTCTCATATTTTCCTCTGTTCCTCTCTTGTCTCCTCAATTCTCCAGAATTGTCCAAAAAGAATTGTCCTTCTCTTACATTCTTCTCTGTTATTTTCCATTCCCTTCCATTCTCCTCCATTCACTAACTTATTCCCCTCTGTTCTCATCCATTCCTTCATATTCACATCTGTTTTCCTCACTTCTCTAATATTACCATCTATTCTTCTCCATTCTCCTCCAATCTCTCACATTCCACACCGTTCTCCTCCATTTTCTCCTATTCTCCTCCAATCTTCCACACTTTTCTTCTCTCCAATCTCTCATGTTCCTTAAGGTTCTACTCCATTCTCTTTTATTGTCCTCCAATCTCTCATGTTGCCCACCATTCACCTCCATTCTCTCTATTGTCCTCCAATCTATCCCATTTCACATTGTTCTCTTCCATTCTCCCTATTGTCCTCTAATCTCTCATGTTCCTCTCCGTTCTCCTCCATTCTCTCCTATTGTCCTCCAATCTCTCATGTTCCCCACCGTTCACCTCCATTCTCCCCTATTGTCCTCCAGTCTATCCCATTCCACATTGTTCTCTTCCATTCTCTCCTATTGTCCTCCCAATCTCTCATGTTCCTCACCGTTCTCCTCCATTTTCTCCTATTGTTCTTCAGTCTCTCACGTTTCCCACTGTTCTCCTTCATTCTCTACAACTGTACAGCATACTCACATTCCCTCTTTTCTCCTCCATTCTCTCCTATCGTCCTGCAATCTCTCACACTCCCCACAGTTCTTCTCTATTTTCTTCTATTGTCCTCCAATCTCTTTTGTTCCCCACCATTCTCCTCCATTTTCTCCTATTGTCCTCCAGTCTTTCATGTTTCCCGTTGTTCTCCTCCCTTCTCTCCTATTGTCCTCCAATCTCTCACGTTCCTCACTGTTCTCCTCCATTCTCTCCTATTGTCTTCCAGTCTCTCAAGGTCCCCACTGTTCTCCTCCATTTTCCCCTATTGTCCTCCAATCTCTCACATTCCAGACAGATTTCCTCCATTCTCTCCTATTGTCCACCAATCTCCTGTTCCCCAACATTCTACTCCATTGCCTCCTATTGTCCTCCAATCTCTCCTATTCCTCACCGTTCTCCTCCATTTTCTCCTATTGTTCTCCAGTCTCTTATTCCCTACCGTTCTCCTCCATTCTCTTCTATTGTTCTCCAATATCTCATGTTTCCCACTGTTCTCTTTAATTCCTTACAATTGTCCAGCATTCTCACATTCCCTATATTCTCCTCCATTCTCTCCTATTGTCCTTCCATCTCTCATGTTCCCCACCATTCTCCTCCAATCTTTCCTTTTGTCCTCCAATCTCTCATGTTCCTCTCCGTTCTCCTCCATTCTCTCCTATTGTTCTCCAACTTCTTAAGCTCCCCACTGTTCTCCTCCATTTTCTTCTACTATCCTCCAATCTCTCATATTCCAGTTGTCCCCCATTTTCTCCAGTTGTCCCCCATTCTCCCACTTTTCCTCCATTCTTCTCTGTTCTCCTCCGTTCAGTCACATTCAGTTAGATTTTCTTTCATTCCCCTCAGTTCTTCTTCATTATTCTCCATCCTCTCTACGTTCTCTCCCATTCTCTCCCATTCACCTCTGTTTTCTCCCATCCTCCTCCGTTCTCCACTTTCTTCTGTTCTCTACCATTCTCCTCCATCCCGCTGTCTCATCACAGACACAGGGCATAGCGAGGACGTGCCCGGCAATTAAAGTCAGCCTGGCGCCGGGGCTAATGAGATTCCAGAGCCACACTCACTCTCTCCCCAACACCTCGCCAAGGTTATCGGCTGGCAGATTCGCCCCACACGTGGCTCCCAGTGGACCCCAAGAGGAGCTCCAGACTGAGGCAGAGCTGCAGATAATGCACACTCCTCAAATTCATTTGCTCTGAGAGGGAGAGAAAAAGAGACGGAGCTGCTGCCTCATTAGTGTTTCAGTCACAGCATCGGTTTCTGTTCACGCCAGGCTTACATATAGAAGAGAAAAGCCGCAGTGGAGAATCAGCTCACCTCTGACAAGTGCTGTTCGGCAGGCAGACGATGAACAATAACAGCGGCTCACAGAAAGAACTCAACCTCCAGCTCCAGCTCCTACTGTATGATGCTCCAACTTTTATCAATAATGGATATGCTTTTTTGTTTGTTTTTTTGAGAGATACCCCTTTTTTATTTGGATATCCCTTTAGCGCATTATTTTATTAAAAAGTTTAATGGTTTATATTTTTATGCTTTATTTTAATTTTAGTAAATTAAATTTTACATTTTTGTAAATTTTTTTTTATTTCTGTCAAATTTGGGGTCAGTTTTATTATGTTTATTTTTGTTTGTTTTTTAAAGAAAATTATCCTGTTCATCACGGCGGAATTTATTAAATGGTTTATTGTTAATTGTTTATTAAAATTTTTAATTGATTAAAACTGCTTTCTTATTGTAAGTAGTTTCAAATGAATTTATTATTCAAGACAATATTGCATTTATTACTATTACCATTACTACTACTACTACTACTACTACTACTACTACTACTACTACTACTACTAATAATAATAATAATAATAATAACAATAATAATAATAATAATAATAATAATAAATATTAGAATGATTTCTGAAGGATCATGTGACTCTGAAGATTAGAAATATGAAGCTAAAAATTCATCTTTAATGGTTAAAGACACCCTGGAGTACTTTTTTGAGATTTCAACAGATTTGTGTTTGGCGAGCATCATTTAAGACAACGTTAGCACATGTCAGCTTTAATTGTGTGGAAAACTGGATAATTTTGATTTTTTGTCAGCTAATTTTATCTTTCGGGTTTAAAATAATTTTTGGGGCGGGATCAAAATTGGTGATGTAGCGCGCATCTGTTAGTGAAGTGATGGGCCGATACAGCAAAGCTGTTGATTTGTAGCAAGCATTTTTGTTGCATGAGAATTGGAGAATGGCAGTTCTTTTATCAGTTGAGTTTGTTACCATTCAGACACATCACCTATATCCATGCTGCAGTGTTTGCCTATTTTTTTAATTTTCTAGATTACTGGCAGGGCTAATGTTTGAAATAGATAGGGCAAACGACCTGTTCCACTGCTATCCACTGTGTCTGCATTCAGACCCGGGTTTCAGGAGGAGAGAAGTCCTGTTTAGTTACGGTGTTATAATGATATAACAAATTGTGGTTATGTGTAAATGAAATTATGAATAACATACTGTATGTAGCAGGTCATTAAATTACAGTTTATTTCTTTGCTTTTTAACTTTTGAAACAATAGCACGTTTTGTGTCTCATTATGTGAACCAACTGACAACAGCGATCCCCTTCTTTTCCCCTGCTCTGCCGGACAGGCCCAGTCCTCACTCACAGCGCTCCCACCCATTATAAAGCATTGTGTGAAAAAATTTTGAGGTAAACTTGAACTGAAAGAGGGGGGTTCATGGCCCTTTAAAATCACTGGAATAAATTATTAAATTAAATTATAAACTACTTCTTAACAGTTATTTTATAGTGCAATAACATTTCACAATTTTACAATTTGTATTGTATTTTTGATTAAATAAATGTAGTCTTGATAAACTTTTAAAAATTATACTGACCCCAAACTTTTCACCAGTAGTGTATGTTAAAATGACAATTGGCTGAAATAAACATTTTAAAATAAAAAGTTTTAATTATTATTATTTTTTTAATTATTTAATTCTAAAGTCTAATTATAATGGAATACACCACATAAATATAATTGTTTTTTTTTTTTTTTTACATTGCATCAGAATTAACTAAAATGTATTTGAAGTTTTTTTCTCCTAAGAAAAAGTTATGACAATCAAAAATGTTTGTACTTAAAAAAGGAAAAATAAAAACTAGAAATTTACAAAATCAATCTACAATTCTATTCTCTTTTCTATTATAGAAGAACTATTCTAATTATTCAATAATATTTTTTCTACTGTTTTTGTAAATATTATATTCTTTTAGTTAGCATACTATAATTAACATTTTGATATAGCTGAATAATGTTTTTGCTCCTTCAAAAATGTATTACAGGTTTTGGGTAATAATAATATAATAGGATGCACTTTAAAATGCAATTGTACATGACAGTTTTAAATTAATTATATTATATATTTTTATATTTATTGTTTAAATTTGATTTTATTTTTTCAAAAGATGTGTAGTGGATTTTTGTTTAAAAAAAGACAGAAATAATTTAGTTAATCACTTTCATGAAGAGTTAGATCTATTAAATTAATATTATCAATAGTAATAAATATACATTTTAATAATTATTAGCATAAAATAATGACTCCAATAAATAAATTTCTTATATAGTTAGACATTTTAGCTAATAGTATATATTTTTTTTACTCCTTCTGGGTTTTTTTCCCTTCGAAACCTTGTCTGTTCTCTGACACATCTCTCCCTAAATCTGCTCATGTTTTTGACGTCATAACAATGTCAATTTCCACTGGAATCTTCACGCTTATGCACAGCTTAGTTTGGATGGACTGAAGAAGCAACTTCATGCCCAACCAAATCAAACTCACATTTCACACCAGTCACTTCTGATACTGTGTTTCAGCTCAAACATGCTGACTTAAAAATGAGCGCCAAACTCACTCTTCCGTTCAGAAGCCAAAACTGAAGGAAAAGTACAGTACCAAATGATCCTGCAAACACAAAAATGTATCCGGGAATGAAAAAACAAACACTGCAAGCTTCCCGAAAAGGCGTAGAGGGCTATTCTTCACAGCCGTGGGAGCAGCTGGAGCTGGAAAACTCTGCTCTCTCCAGATTTACTGTTGTGAGATGCATCAAAAGCAAAAAAAAAAAGACCCACTATAAATAACTTGAGCGTGTTTTTTTTTTTTTTTGGGGGGGGGGGTGTTAGAAGAGGCTCTTCATGGGATGCAGTGGAAAGGAGCTGCTCAGTACCAGTTTGTGTCAGTCAGCGCAGACCAAAACCCGCTCACGGACAAATTCAAGAGGAGTCACAGGGAAAAGAGAAACTACCAGACACTCCTTGAGGGTGAGAGCTGAGATTTCTGGGTCAGATTTAAGCACAACGCTGCGTGTCAGTGGCCAGATGTTGGAGGGGGAAAAAATCTGTCTGGTTTAGGGAGATCTATGAATTAATTAAAAGTGGGCTCTAAAATGACAGTCACACAGAGAATTTAATGGGATAGTTGGATTACAGATTTCTTTTATAAGAGTTTTATAAGAGTTTGTTTAATCTCTTAAACATACAATGAGGAATTATTTGAGATGTCCAGGTTGCTCTTTTTATTCACAAATGCAGGCTCACTTTCAACAAGGCTATAATAAGGACATGTCCATTGTAGGGCACTGAATTAGCATTGGAATAACAACAAAACTAGCATTCTGTGAAACTGGATGTGCCTTATGAACTGAACTTATTATTCATTTGTTCTTTTTTTAGTGACAAGTTTTTGTTCCTACTGCACAACGTTCTATAATATATAATTTGTATTAAAGCTAATATTATTAGCTCCCTTAAATGTTTTTCATCAATTGGCTACAGAACAAACCACTGTTGTCTAGTGACTTGCCACCTAGCCTACACTATAAAAAAATAATAATAATTTGGCAGCTGGAGTGCCATAAAAAATGTAAAAAAAACAGCCATTAAATTACAGAAATTTACCATAAAATAAGAAACGTTAAATTATAGAAATTTACTGGAAATTTAAAAAGAGAAAATTTCTGTAATTTAAGGTCTATTATTTTATGGGGTTTTTTCAACGCAATCTCACGGCAATTTGTAACTTTTTGATTTAGTGGCTAATTCGTATGAATTCGTACAATCTAATTCGTACAAATAGGTACGATTTGCTCATCACCCAATGACAGTTGGGGTTAGGGGTGGGGTTAGGTGCCACGCCTCCTTTTTAAAATTGTACATTTTCGTACGACTGAACTCGTACAAATTCGTACGAATTATCCACTAAACTAAACTGACAAAATGTAAAATACTTACGTTTCCTCGTGAGATCAGGCTGGTTTTTTTCCAGCAGCTTGGGAACTACACTGTCAAAAATCCTGGGTTTTACACAATTCCTTTATGTTGTCCCTACACAAACAGGTTAGATTAACTTAATTGTTTTTACAAATACAAGTCGACTGAACATAAAACAATGGGCTATATGCACACAGACTTTTCATTTTCAGCCAGGCAGCCCAAGAGCTTTCGGTGAACATTCCATTACAAAATTGTCACGTTTAAGATCTGATTTTTTTTTTAAATCAGTGATCTTCACTGCCTGTTATATATATACGATATGAAGTGGGTCTCAGATCGGACAAGAAGCACTGCATTAAATTTAATTTCCCCCTGCCATGTCTTTAAAATATAACTTTATTTTACCCCAGTATTTTCAATAGAATTTCTGCGCTAGCCTGTTGCCACTGACGGTGCTAGTGGTTACAAAGGTCTTTCATCTTGTTTTATGCTTGAACAACTAAATGAATGCTTAATTGTATTTAACTGAATGAATGTACATTACAACATTGATGCTGTAAATACAACCTTGTGAAATTGAAAATAGTCACATTAAGCTTTCATCAGAAGTTTATTATTGGCTTTAAAACTCTAGCTGTGCATACAGCCTATTAAGTTAACAGCAATATTTTTGATGTTTCAGCTTATTTTAAATAAGTTGATTGAACAAGCAGCAATTTATATATATATATATATATTATTATTATTATTATTTTATTTTATTTTTTGTGTATTATGTTTAAAATTATGTTGACAATTTTGTCTATTAAACAGCAAAAATGAATTACAATTTTACAGAGGGCTGCTAATTTTTTCTTCTCATATTTTGTGAGAACATCCACCCACTTCAAATTTTATCACTCAATTGAATGGGCGATATCAGTCATTATCAGCTGATAGATTTGGGCCAGTAGGAGCCTTCTGAGCCTATTGGTAGGCTCAGAAGGCTGTTATCATCCATCCACATGGTTAATCAGCTATACTAATAGAGAAGACTCCAGCTCCAGATCTGTTTTTACATTACTGTGATAGTTGGGTTTAGGGTTGGGATAGGGGTAGACATTATTAAAATACAATTAATGGCAAATTTAATAAATAATATAAATAATTCTTGTTAACTTCCGGTCGTGATCTATAGCTGATTCAAAAGTAGTTTATATTTTAATTTAATCATTTATTCCAGTGATTTTAAAGATTAATTTTCAGCTTTATTACTCCAGTCTTTAGAGTTGCATGGTCCTTTAGAAATCACTCTAATATTAATTATTGTTTTTATTAATGTTATTATTATTATTATTATTATTATTATTATTATTATTATTATTATTATTATTATTATTATTATTAACAGTAGTAGTAGTAGTAGTAATAGTAATAATAGCAATAATGACTGAAATGATAGCTTTATTTGAAACATACAACAAGAAAGCAGTTATTTAAAATTTTAATAAATATTAAACAATTTAACCATAATTTTTTACATTTAATAAATGCCTGTTGATGAACAGAATAATTTTCCTAAAAAAAACAAACATAAAAAAACCAAAAAAACTGACCGCAAACTTTTGACTGGTAGTGTTCATACTTTGTTTTACTTCTAAAAATGTATTTTATTACTGCTACTTCATTACGTTTACAGTATCCTCTCATCCCTGTCTGAATGTGTCCAGCACTCGGGCCCATCATAACGGGACGTGTCCCCTGGCAGCTCAATGCATCAGAGAGTCTGAAAGAGTGAAATCCAGTGGGCGTCAAAGGTGAAGGCAACTCAAACTACCTGACAGCAGCTTCCGTCAACCATGCCATCCAGCAGAAAGCACATCTAGCCCATGAAGACTAGCAGACACTGTCCTCCACAGGGACTCAGGCGCTCCTTGGATCGGCATGACATCCAGTGAGCATCTAACAAACAGCGCATTATTCCTAATGCGGCTCAACTTTCATTCATGCCGCGGTGTCGCACCATAGCGATGAGATGTTCCCTCTATTGTCACAATACCAAGCGGCGGCTGTAACTTAACGTGACGTGATTTAAGAGCATTAACAGAGGCGCTTATTACAACCCAGACTCACAGATGTGAAGGAGCCTGGTTAGCATGCAAAGTTTGGCATGCAAATTGGGCCGTTCAATGGGGCGACAAACATGCACATTAGCATCGCCGACACTCAAAACAAATCTGCCGGCCTTGCTCTCAATGTGACACGTTCCACCAGCCAAAAAAACCCCTGCAAACAATTAGGCCACAAAGCCTTTTAAGTTCACTCGTCTCTCCTTTTGAGTCACAATTGCGAACAAAACCGTGTTCTTAGCGATAAGCCTGATGGAAAGGTTTATTATGCTATTTAACAAAGGAATGAATCGGGCCCTTTTTCTCAGCACACAAAGCGCTCGACAAAAGAACGCTCTGGCCTGACAGGCTCGGCTCACCTTCGCTGCGGCACATTTGAATATTCCCATCATGCTTCATTTCAAGGTTCAGCCAGGTGGCGAAAAGGGGTAAACCAAACACTTCCAAATGAGAGGCTTTCTAATGCGTGCTAAGAGACCTCTCTTATTTTCATAATTCAGGCCGACCTGTGACTTTGTGTCTGTAATTTGCATGAAATACAATTGTTCATCTAATGCAGAAGGGGGTCTGATTGAATCTTTCCTTTTCATTTAATCAAATTGCTGTATTTTTCTCAGGCACTACCTTTGGCCCACAATGAGTTTTTTTTTGTGTGTGTGTGTGTGTGTGTGTGTGTGTGTGTGTTGTTTCATTTATTCATCAATCTTTTATTTACCATATCATATCAGAATCTATGAGTTTTTTTCCTCCTGCTGTGGGACTGGTTTGTAATTGAGATTGCTCTAGAAGACCACAGCCTTCTGATCCTGTCACATTCATTTCCTGCTTCTGCCTCACAGGAGAATTCCAATTACACCTGCCGTCTATTCGCTAGCCTTGGTTGTGCTGGAAAAGTGTTTGCATCACAGAAAAAAGCAGGCTTTAATCAAGAGGAGGATGCAGAAAGTGATTGCCAGGAGGGGAGATTGCTGAACTCATCACTGACATGATCGTCACTGGTAAAGTTAGTGGTCAGGCAGCAGAAATCGATGATGACTAAAGCTGAGCTCACACTTCGAATGGTTTTAAGGGCAATAGATCCTCAATTTACCCTTCCTGACAATCTGAGAAACATATCTCTGGTTTGGTTTGAGAGGCTGGCTAAGATCTATTTTTGTAAACATATAGGCATTTATACACAGTCTGTGGTAAGGTCTCATAAAGTCCCGGTCAGATCACACAATTTTTATTGTCGGTTACGAAAGTCACCATGTCAGATTATGTTATTTTTTTCTTGATAAAATCTTGACTTGTCGTGGATAAAAAATGTGCCAGACTACACGTTCCTTTACAATCAGTCATCACGTGACGTCTATGACGAGTGTTAATTCCCAAAACAAGTTTTGCTATAACCAAATTTCTTATCTTAATTTAAACATTTTTTAAATTTTTAAATCTTATTTCAATCTCAATAAACACTAATCCTTGCAGACAACTAATAACTACATTATTTAAGGGCATTCCTTAAGACCTGGATAGGATCAAACTTATGTTTCCTTTCTACTATTAAGATATTTTGTTTGAAATCTAAATGTATATTTTCCTGCCATGGGTTTGTTATTAAACAATACCTCGCCTGAACTTGCCGCGAGTGAGAAAGCACATAAAATGAAAGCAGCAGCAAGGAAAAAGCAGATGCTCAGGACATAATCTTTAAAAATAATGACATATTAAAAAATTAGCAAAAATATAACTGAGATTTGTGATACAATCACTGTGAAGCATTCATTAAATCTTTATTTTTCTTAGAGAGAAACAAATCATCCACCCGTAAAGTTGGATGGGCACAAGCAAACATATAATTCCTATATTTTTCTTGGATTTTTTTTTTTAAACAAATTTCATTTGCTATAATTTTTAACTTAATTTTGATGTATCATTTGTTGGTCAGTTATCTATAAACAAGAATAATGCATGACATTTGAAGTGATGCACTTCAAAATAAGTCCACTATATGCGCCAAAACACGAATTGCTGTGAGACTGTGTTGGTTTGTTAAATAAAATAATAATCTAGCATGAAATAAAATTAAAGTAAAATATTCACATTTTTAGAGAAGCCTATATTAAACTGTTTCCACTATTAATGACAAATATGAATAAGCAGGAATGTTTTTGCAATGTATTTGCAGCACTAAACATGTTCCCAGATTACCTCAAAAGAACAAACTCTGTTTGAAAGATGAGAGAACTCAAAAACTCCTTATGAGAATGGAGGTGTCTGCATATTTGTGCCAGTCTGTCAAATAAAATTGCTTAAAACACCTTGAATTGATCTTATGCATCCATGACCCACCCATAAATAAATATGCAGCCTATCTTTTGATTACCTAACCAGCACATTAACGACAGCACCCACGGATATAACAGAGAAATGATGTGCTCCTATTGCACAGCGTCAAAGGAACTTCTCGTGCAGAACGAGAAACAATGTAAACAAGCCAGACTTTCTGTAATGGTGTCGTGAGGCATCGCAGGCATGGTATCAGTTGTCATGAATTATGCCACATTGAGAAGAAATGATTGAATCCTGTGTCACGACGCCCATTTGTCATTTACGAATCCCCACGACACCCTAGCTCAATGAAATCATGACAAATTCATGTGATCTCACCGTAAATGTAAGTGTAATTTTGATTTAAATTTATTAATAGTATTCAAATTCATGTACAGTTTACACATGTTGATATGTTTAGCTGTGTACCTTTGTTGATTTCACCCCTACTCCCTACTTCCCTACTGTAATGGTTTGCCCCACCCTTATTGAACTGTTTTAAATTATATTATGAAATAGGAAAGTAAAAGAAAAAAAGACGAAGCAACACAGTTTGTTGACTGGAGTTATTGTTATGATGTTTGAAAATTCAGAAAACATCTTTAAATGAAAAGAAACCCGAGTCAATTTTTTGCCCGACTGATTTTTGAATTTTGAATACAGTTAGTTAGATAAAAATACAACTGAACATTATTACTTAGTAGCTGCATTAGCTGCATGTTATTAAATATTAACTAAGAAATTAACATCACCTAAGATGAATTAATGCTTTTCAAGCAGTTTTCATAATCAGTTTAATTAACTAATATTAACAAATGGAGTCTAACTGTAAATGACTCATGGGCCTTTAAAGAATCAAAACATTTTCAATCATTTTCTTGGGCTTGTTGTAGGCCAGATTAAGATGTGATAATGTTTATGTTTGAAAATAAATAGGCAATTAAGTTATCAAGCATTTAGTGCTGTGATGAATACCACTACAATTTAGGAATGCGCTGAATTTTCAGCAGGCGGTAATTATTAGCTGAAAATGGTGTTTTTGGAGGATAGAGAAAACAGCAGAAAATATGAGCTGAAAAAGTATTCAGTGTGCTGGTTTCACTGCCCCTTCAGCCTTAGTCACTGGCTTTCAAACCAGAAACTTACTATGTTTACATGGACATACAGCAATCTAATTATCTGCCTTAACCTGAATAAGATAATAATATGATTAAGGTGTTTACATGAGTTGCTTTTTGAATGATTCTTTTATGCTCCCGTTTTACATGTTATAGCACATAATTTGATTAACGTCATTGCGTCACCACGCTATCCATATTTCCTCTGGAGTTTCATGTAATTTCAGGTGTTTCATTTTTTATTTGCTGTCTTTAACTGCAGTTTGGCACTTTCACTTTCATTCAGGAACATTTCATTCATGCCCCCATGACAAACAAGATATTGGATGCAAGTATGAACTGCTGGAAGAGTGTTATTTTAATGGAATTTGATACCGCATGGCATATGGGGGAAAAAACCCTCTGCATTTCACTATGCAGGTTTCTGTGGTTCTTTACTGACTCTGTAGGTGCAGAGAATAGTGCCAAACAGGTGTGTGTGTATAAACTGTCCTGTCACAAAATGCGGCGAAAATCCTACACGATGGTAATAGTTTGATCAAGGTGTTTAGATGTCTGTACTGCACTTCAACAATGCGACTAAAATCGGCATACTTCACATAATTTGATTTCTGTTTAGTTCGATTATGACTTTAGTCAGATTAAGGTAATTAAAAAAATCGCTGTTTACATGATAGACTCTTAATCAAAGTATTGTCTTAATCGTATTCAAATTGGATTATTGGTGTCCATGTTAACATACTCACTGTCATGGTGAAACTGTTAAAATGATGCCTATTGGCTCATTTGCTGTCAGTTAAAATTTTCTGTCAATAAAATGTGGTTATTTTAGACACATTGACGTCAAAATGACATCAAAAAACACATTAAAAATACAGGTCAAATCCACACAGTGATGCCCTTTTGACCACCAAAATAACGACACAAAAACTTAAAATATGATAGAAGAAAGGTTTAAATCTTCAATTCTAAATTACAAATTTACACTGGATTTTGTATCCCTGCAATGCATGCACATGTAAACTACCCTGATGTCAAACCGACATCAAATTGAAATCTAATAATGGTGTCAAAAGAAGTCCTGTAATAGATGTTTGGTGTGCTTTTTGACACCAATGCTAGATGTCAATTTGACATCAAGGTAGTCAGTTCACATCAAATTGACATGTTTTTTATGTTGTTTGGCTTGGCTTGGCTTGGCTTGGCTTGGCTTGTGTTTATTTTTTTTGAATCAGTATAATTCAAGTAATTAATTAGAAAATCCTCACAAAAATTAAGAATTATTACAAAGCATTTTCAGTTTGAGTTTTCAGCCAAATGCATCCAGAATTTTTTTGATGTCGACCCAGAATTCTCCCTACTGCCAATAAACAATCTGAATATTCAAAAGGCATTCTAAAAGTTTAAATAATAAACAATTATAAGTTCCCACTTCAACAATATTATGTATGTCTATTTACACAACATGCTGTATTACCGAATACTGGCACACATCCTATAGGATGATGATCATGAATATGTTTAGCTAAGAACTTACACAATGCATGTTACTGCAAAATAAGCCACAGTACAGATCTGTTGAAGAGTGAAGATTGAAAAAATGCTTGTGGAAGTTTAGCAACAACAAGACCTCTGTAATGTGTTTTGGAAAATGTGCAAGAATTGTAAGAACAAGGAGAAGCACTAGGGAGAAAGTGTCTCTGTTTTGAATGCACCAGGTGAGTAGAGAAAGCTGCTAATATAACTCTCTGTATAATATAAACCATGCTCAGACCAAGACTCAATTCGCTGATTCCTGCATGGGAGGCTGGTGCACTAAAAAGGACTCTAAAGACTGCAGCCTCCAGCATCTGTCACTAGTGTGCCCTAGAGATCAGAGGACTGAGGACTGCTTTCACAGCTCTCTTTTCTACACCTCATTCCTGTACGGGTCACAACACCACTCTAACCTCTCTGGTTCAGTTTGACCTGCTCCAAATGGGCAATTCCGGCATGTCATTCAAATGAAAACCTCCATATGTCAATTGCTGACTAAAATTTTAACATAAATAATAATGTATAAAATAAATAATTATACTATAACTACATGTATAATTATGCTATAAATGATTAAACCTAAAATCATCAAAATGTGAAAAAAAAAATGTCCTTCCCTGCCATAACATTAATGTTACAGACAAAATATATTTACAAAACCTTTAGAAGTTATAGCAATTATTATTTTAATTCCAATAAACATTCTCTTATGTTAAATGCACTACAGTCACAAGCTAAATGCTTTTTTTCTTCTTTATATGCAAATCTACAGTCTATAGTTTTCAGTCTGTTCAAGTTCTTGGTCTGAGAAAGTCTTTTTAAACCTTTGTAGTCATGAATAGGTGGTTCATGAAATAATAACATGAACACAATCCATTCTGACAATTCATACCTAACTAATCATTATTATACCTAGAACTGATACCTAGAACTGCAAATCTATGCTGAATGCTAATGAGCTTGAATGACTGCATTTATTTAAAACGCTCAAAAGCTGTCTTTTTTAGTCAAAAACAGTAATATTATATTGAACAGTATCAATAATCATAGCAGATAAAAAAAATAAACATAAAATATATTACTTTTTTCTCTAAAATGTTTTTTTAAAGTTTAATGTCACATAATGCTTCATAAATCATTCAATATGGCAATTAGCTTTTTTGAATTTTATTGCTGCTTCTTCTCAGTTCTCATGTAAGAGTAAACCACCATTTTCTTTTCTTTTTATTATTTTTTTTCCGTAAAGGACATAATAAATTAAATAGTAATAAATTACAGTAAATACATCCATAATGCAATATTTTAATGCTAAAAAATAATGCTCTTTGAACTTTTGTACTTTCTATTAATCAAATAATAATGAAAAGTAAAAACATCAACAAATAAAAGTAAATGAATCATAATACAGAATCAAATAACATTAAAATGATTTCTGAAGAATCACAGAAGAGTGAAAAAAATCACTTAACAATGAATATATCACAGGAACAAATTTTTGTTAAAAATAAATAATTTATAAGTTTATTATATTTAATACTTTGGACTGTACTTGTTTTTTCTGACAATGTTATTATTTATGTGGTGATTTGATTCATTGATCCCTGCTTCCCATTTTGTTGTTTTAATTTGTGTTGGGAAAGTGGATTGAACTTAAAACATTTAAGTTGTTGCAAAACAAAAACATTAATAATTGTGTTGTTTTATTTCATTTTAAATAAGTAGTGTGAACAAATAGCAAACACATTTTTTTGTGTAATAATCAGACCCTCCAGGACTTCCCAATCACAGAATTTAATGCAAAATCAGGCAAATATCGCAAAAAATTGTGGCCTTTAGGGGTGTGATGAGACACCTACTCAACGAGACCAGACCAGACACGAGATTCGGTTCACGAGAATGAGACGAGATGAGATTTTTACACTATTTTGAAGAAATCCTTAATGATGAATATCAATAGAATAATCTTAGAATTCAAATATTTTGCTAATATATGAATATAAAATAGATTTTTATTTTTAAAAAATATCACAAAATGCAAAACAATTTAAGTGTTTTTTAATTAACTTGTAGTGAATTTACTTCCATTTTTATGTATACAATTTCCATAATTATTCCCATAATTTTATGTATGCAATAGTTTTATATTAGTTTAAATTGAATTCTATGCAATGAACATGCAAACACTGCAAAATATTAGTTAATATTTTAATAGAAAATAGGAAACTCTGCTGACAGGCTTTTCTCCTATAACATTTCAGAGAATTTACATTGCAGACCTTGATGGTCAATTTGGATTTTCTGACAGTGTCAGATTTTTTTTGATGACCAGCTTACATTTATCATCTTTTAAATGCGACTCGTACATGATTGACTGCAATTACACAGCACACGGCAAAAGGCGCAATGACCAGAAAAAAAGTGAGCGCTGACTAACAGCTGATAATAAAGCTCCCATTTTTTTCTCCATTCCTATATTTATTCAGTTTGCATGGTTAAATTTTTTAATTTTCTTCTTGACAAGTTGTTTTGCTGTAGTTTATGACAAAAAAACATTCTCATTTGGCCATTTTCTTTTAATCTAGGCCTTTTTAAACCAGTAGGCATCTTGATGTAATGTCCATGCCGTGACTTCTGCATGTGATGTATGCAGCAGCATTATTTTATGTTGGTTACGTGGCGGATGTTGCGCTCTCTTTCTCTCTCGTGAACATGCTTAAATACTTGTGCTACATCACACATATAAAAGCTTTTTTAGTCCCTGTGTGCAATTTGGTCACTTGAACCAGGAAAAGAAAACGTCCGCTTTTCACGTACAGCATAAACGTGTTTGGTAATGATGAAGGCGGGTGTGTTAAGTCTCCAGCAGTTCAGTATGTGTGTGCGCGCTTGGAGATGTGTGTAGGTGTAGAGACTATTGTGTCAAACAGCTGTGTGGACTGTCCTATCGCAAAATGCGGCTAAAAGTCCAACCAAGTGGCATGTGCAACACAGAGGCTAGCCTTACCAGGTGCAAAGCACTTGATTTGCGGTTTAAATTCAATCCTGCTTCCAATCTTCAATGCTATTTTTACCCTCATGCTCCATCATGATAACATCTACTCACAAGACGACTTTTCACCTTGACGAGAAATCTCGTAGTGATTAAATCTCACGAGATCCCTTTCAACGAGATCTTGTCACACCCCTAGTGACCTTGGTTTCTTTTTTTAATTCCTGCAAATTTCCCACATATTATGAACAATGGGGACACTGTTCAAATTCCTGCCACACCACAGAGTGCCATCTGCATAGTTTTACATTCAAAAACATAGTATTTGCAAATATAATATGCTCGCTCGGTGGCAAAGACTCAAGTTGTTATTACATGCTTCTCATCTGATGTGTTATCTGCGTCATGTGACTTTATCACAATGCACATTCAAAGCCTGTTTGAAATAGGCCACGGGAGTTAATATATATTGCATATATGCATCCTATTGTCACAGATGGCAACGCATATGTGTACATTTTTACAGCAAAGCAATAAAGAAATGCTGGGAAATTTGCCACAAATTTTGTAAAAACTTGCCACTTAATCAATAATTTTTGTCAAATTTTTTTTTTCTGTAAAATCCTGGAGGGGCTCACTAATAAAAAAACAATAGTTAATAACCACTATTTAATAGTGAGAATTGTTAATTAAACAAAATAAAAGCATAATATTTAGTAAGCAGAAGCAACTTTTTTTTAGAAACATTAGCAAACCATTAGATCTCCAAAACTTTGACTAGTTCTATATACAGTGGAAGTCATAATTATTAGCCCCCCCTTTACATTTTTTTCTCTTTTTTAATTATTTCCCAAATGATGCTTAACAGAGCAAGGACATTTCCACAGTATGTCTGATAATATTTTTTCTTCTGGAGAAAGTCTTATTTGTTTTATTTCAACTAGAATAAAAGTGGTTTTAATTTTTTTAAACACTATTTTAGGACAATATATTATACTGATTAAATACTAATTTCTTTTCGATAGTCTACAGAACAAACCATCATTATACAATAACTTGCCTAATTACCCTATTCTGCCTAGTTAACCTAATTAACCTAGTTAAGCCAAATATCTAGTAAAATATTATTTACTGTCATCATGGCAAATATAAAAGAAATCAGTTATTAGAGATAAGTTATTAAAACTATTATGCTTAGAAATGTGTTGAAAAAAATCTGCTCTCTGTTAAACAGAAAACAGGGAAAAAAATAAACAGGGAGGGCTAAAATTCGGGGGGGGGGGGGGGGGGGGGGGGTTAATAATTCTGACTTCAACTGTATATAAATGTTCAGACTAAATGAACATTATTGAATCATTTCATTCATTTAGTCCTTCCAAGATCAAGCAGTATTATCCACGCTACTGATTTTCGCATCCCTCAAGACCAGCTTCAGCTAATGCGCCTAGTGGGCACAGATCACAACCTTAAAACCCACATCAATCATCACGTATTTGGCCCTACACATCTCTACTGTTTTGAAGGCGAATGGCTCCGGCTATTTATCATCTATTTTAATCGTGTGGATCAGGCCGTGGGTTGTGCTTTGGGAATCTGGGGCTACTAACTGGCAGATAAGCACTGCTTGATGGAGCGGCTCCTCCTCCTGTCTCGTTGTCATGCATGGATGTGTGTGTAGGACTTTTGTTCGTATGGCAGGAGCAGCAGACTGTGAAACAAGCCTTCTTCACTCAAACTGAGAGTTAATTGGGTGTGGCTGAAACAATATGGCTTCCTACGGCTCAGTAAAAACGAATGGCTGCGCTCCCGAAGATGGCAAACTTTGCTCTTTCAGGGCATCCGATCGGCAGTCAATAAACATGGGGAGGATCCATGGTAAATCTTGGCCCAATAGGCCACCGAAATGAGGGATTTTACTCAAAATGACAATAACTGTCAAATAGAAATGGTATTAGGATTTCTGCATTGGAGGCATGCATTGCACATCGTGAGTTAAATATGTCATCATGATTTTTTGGGCTGTTTGAATTGAGTGATTTTTTTAGGTTTAGTGAACAAAGTGTAATGGTATTTGAGCATGGATTAACACTGGAATTCATCTAATGATGGCATGAATGATTTGTACATTATTAGCAATTGTTTTGGGCGTAAAGGATGCCCACTAAACTGCAGAAATTCAAGCACACTAGCACGCAATTGTCCAAAGTGACTATCTTTGAATGAAGCACCCACATCACTCTGAAGCACACGCAATAAGCAATTGTGTCTGTGGTCTTGTGATGAACTGGTTATTCGTTTAGAGGGTTTAACTACCTATTGGTGTTGATGATGATGATGATGATGATGATGATAATAATAATAATAATAATAATAATAATAATAATAATAATAATAATAAT
>CAIGQZ010032756.1:1560304-1570577 GCA_903798205.1 Danio tinwini
ATAATAATAATAATAATAATAATAATAATAATAATAATAATAATAATTGATATTATTATTACTATTATTATATTAGCATAATTATTAAAATATGCATTATAATAATACATATTATTGTTATAAGCATTAGTATTACAAATGCAAATACAAATACAAATAATAATAATAATAATAATAAGAATAAGAAGAAGAAGAAGAAGAAGAAGAAGAAGAAGAAGAAGAAGAAGAAGAACAATAATAATAATGATAATGAAAATAATAATAATAATAATAATAATAATAATAATAATAATAATAATAATAATAATAATAATAATAATAATGGTAATAAAATATTATTAATACTAATTATGCATATTTTATTATTATTATTATTATTATTATTATTATTATTATTATTATTATTAGTAGTAGTAGTAGTAGTAGTAGTAGTAGTAGTAGTAGTAGTAGTATTAATAATAATAATAATAATAATAATAATAATAATAATAATAATGCCATTAATAGTTATACTATTTTTAATCATACTACTACAAAAATTTATAATAATAATAATAATAATAATAATAATAATAATAATAATACCATTTATTATTCAAAATGCTAATAATAACAACAACAACAATAATACTAATTATTATTCATATTATTGTTATTATTATTATTACTATTACTACTCCTACTACTACTATTATTAATACATTTTATTATACTTATTATTATGTTTTTAATATTTTTATGTACAGTAAAATAGATGGATGGGTGCGTATGCATGAGGTATTGCAAAAAAAAAAAAAAAAACACAAAATTTCCACTAAGTTGTATATTTGTTATATTTTTGCAGTTTTCATCTTCTAAAATTTTATTTAGCATTTGTTCCCTAACATATTCTTTTGGGTGTACTATTTTTGTACCTATTTTGTAAAATTAGCTCTAGTTTAATAATCTAATGCACAAATAAACTGTATTATTTTATAGCATCCTATAGAAATTTATAATTTAAAAAGAGATCTGTGAGGGGTGTATTTGAAGATCTTCATGTTCAAAAGAATTAAGAATAAATACATCTGTTTTATTATTGAAAGCTGATATTAGTATAGTTTATGTTGCACTCTGTAGTCTGTGGAGCAAATTACACAATCACAGCAAGAATTAAGATATAGTATGGAAACACACATACACACCCACACAGACATAATCTCAAACACAACTTGTTGAGATTTAATGGCACTACACCATAAAAGCCAATAAGTAGTAACATTTGCAGTCAGCTACAAACCACTGTCTGGGTCTTCAGTCTCCAGCTCAGATCTTATCGGCGTCCTGTGCAGAAGCAAGACCTAACTTATCTAAATTTGCCATGGACTCTGCTAGAGAAATCAATATCGCACCATCTCTGTGCACAACAACACACAAAGTACGACCAAAGGAAAACACACTTTACAATCTCCAGAATCTTCACCCTACACCTCTTCTATAAATGCGAAATATCAAGCAGAGACAAGAAGAATATACTACTTTATCTTAGCAGCCTCAAGCGATGTACTTTATCCTTTGTGCTATAAGTGTTTTAATAATCAAGAGATTTCAGTAACATCTAATATTTAACAAAATCATTTATTCATTCATTCATTAATTTTTTTTATGTTTTATTATTTATTAATTAATTAATTCATTATTATTTATTTATTTATTTATTTATTTATTTATTTATTTATTTATTTATGTATGTATTTTTTATTATTCATTAACTCATTTGTTTATTTATTTATTTATTTATTCACTCATTTATTTATTTATTTATTTATTTATTTATTCATTCATTTATTTATATATTTTAATTTATTTTTATTATTTAATTATTTATTTATTTACTCATTACTTTATTGATTTATTTAATTATGTATTTATTTTTATTTATTATTCATTTATTTATTCATTTATTTATTTATTCGTTTATTCTTTCATTCATTCATTTCTTTATTTATATTTTATTATTTATTTATTTATTTATTTATTTATTTATTCATTCATTCATTTATTCATTCAGTCATTTATTCATTCATTTATTTACTTATTTATTTGTTTTTATTTTTTATTATTTATTTATTTATTTATTTTGCTATTTATTTATTTTTTCCATTTATTTATTTATTTATTTATTTTATTTTTATTAATTAATTAATGTTTTTTTATATACAATAAAGGAAACTATGTTCTGCCATTCACTAGAAAACAAAAGGCAATTTTATGAAGTCTTTACAGTTTGGAATTATTTCACATTAACACTGGCTAGTATGCTCCAAACATATAAAATAAAGCCATAAAAGTATGATCACGAATAAGAACACATGAATTGGCTTCATTGATTTGTCTCAATGATTTTAGACACAGTGCAAAAGTCATTTGGACATTTTTTTTTTCTTTATTCAGTTAATATATTTCTTTTTGAGAGCTGTGAACACCACTGTTGCGTGGACAAAAAATAAACACACACGCATGCACGCACGCACGCACGCACGCACACACACACACACACACACACACACAGCTACAAACGAGAGCAAAAGGATTTGAAGCAACATGAGGGCGATTAAATGGCAGCATTGAACATTTTTTGTAACTATCAAACACCAAGTGAAGAAAGTTTATAGAGATGTTTACCCATCTAATTTGATTTCACTCTTAGGAAACAGAAATAGCGCTGTTGGCCAGGCATTAACTGGCCATTATCAAACAGCAGACCCTTTCTAACTCCTGTTGTGTACAGAATGCATACTGCAATTACAAGTGTGCTTTTTTTTTTTTAATCAGAGCAGGTCTTTTGAGTCAGGGATAAACATCTGACTCAGTCTCTCAAATCATATGTTTTTATTATGTTTCAGGAACCTTAAAGGTCTCACATATTTCTGTACTCTGTATAATGCATATGTTTTCATATATAAATAAGCATAAATGAGTAGCTGGAGCAATTAGCACTAAATTGTGAGCATTTGCAGTGGCCAACCTATGCTGGCAGAATCCCATAAAGACATATAAACAGAGGCAGTCGGGCTGGAGAACATACAGCTGTATCCCCGTGAGGGCAGTTAGGAAAAACAGGGCAGACAAAGCAGCTCAGGTAATTAAACTCCATTCATGCTGTTAGTGAGGATCAATATCGCCAGTTAAACCACATACACTGCGCAAATACTGAAGCCAGATGAGTCCGAATTAGAGCGATTACTCTCATTTATTTATGAATTGAAATGTAATGTTTACCATGATTTCATTTTTCTAAAATTGAGGAATCATCATTTTTAATAGAAACCAAAGTTATCAGAGTACATGATAATGTATCTTGTAACTTGCTCTATTAAGAGCTGTATAGTCCAAAATATTTTCTTTCAGCGATGGTCCACGCACTGTCCTTATAGTGCAGTTTTTATGGACTTGAATGTGAGATTGCTAGAATAAGTCCACAAGGTGGTATTTATGCAGACACAGCTATGTCCAGTAGATTGGAAAATCATGGGGGAAAAGCTAACTTTAATGCAAAATAGATTCACTATATCCACACTTCCAAAACAAATCTGTACAATAACAGTTAAATTACAGTATATTTTAGCAAAATTTTTCCGCACTACATGTGTTATGGATGTTTTTTTTTCGTTTATATACATTTTTGAATTGTATTATGGGACCAGGATTGCAGGTCAGACAGCGTTTGATGCACAGCGGGACATAGTTCTTCCTCTGTTCTCTCCTGGTAAGTACTGTTAATAAAAATATATCACAATATTTCAGTTAAAAGACTGCTTTATTACCTTTTTTATTGTTACTTTAAATTATTATTGTCTTGTCTCAACCACCCATGTTCAACAGTTCAACAGTGAATTAAGGTGGATATTGTTAATAAGAACTAACGTTTTTTCCTTAAGGTCAAACTGAACTATGATAAAATGTAATACAAACGAGCATTTACCTAATGTTTTATTTTACATTTTAATAAATTTTCGTTACCAGTAAATATGCTTTCTGTTAATTTACAGTTGTTTGTCCGAATTTTTAAAACTGCCATGCGCGGGAGATAATGTCCTACCCTTCTGCATCTGCAGTCTACATGAGTCTGATAGTAAACTTCAGCTCGTCTGTGAGTGTAAAAAGGTATGTTAATTATTTAATAGAAATATAAAATGTTTTCTTTGTAGCCTACAGTGCATTTAACAAGGGCTACCGTTCAAAGGTTGTGACATTGTATAGACTAGTTTGGTTGATATATCTCGCTGGAAGTGTATTTCGATGACAAAATAATTTCAATGAACGTTATTGGAACCGCACATAACAATAACATCTGATATATTGTTAAAAATAACACTTTAATTGAAAAACATGATACATTGTCAGCGTAATGGGATAGATCTTAGTGTGGTTTATTTATAAACTAATTTTGAGAGGATCACTGTGTCTATGATTGACCACAGCTGTTCCTGCATTAGCTAACACAAGATTCACCAATCAGATGATTCCTGACTCATTATAATTAACCAGAGTTTCCCTCAGTTATCTTTGTCTTGAAGAATCCTCCCTTCCACCCCTACTCCTCCTCCTTTTCCTAGATGTGAAATGGGTGAAACGGTGGCCCAGTGGTTAGCACTGTTGCCTCACAGCAAGAATGTCACTGGTTCAAGTCCTTACCAGGCCAGTCAATGTTTCTGTGCGGAGTTTACATGTTCTCCTTGTGCTCATGCGGGTTTCCCCCAGGTTCCTGAGTTTCTTCCCATCGTCCAAAAACATGCGACATAAGTGAATGGACCAATCCAATTTGACACCATAGATGAGCTCTTAATCAGCAGTATATCTCTCCATAGCAATTCCTAATTCGTCATTAGCAGGGGAGTTCATGAAACCTACCTGAGTTCAAACTCTCGAGGAAGGGAGCCCCAGGCTCGAGGATTTTCTGAGCTCAGGGCTCTCTCCCAGGACAGCATGCCAAACATGCTTTATATACTATACTATACTATACTATACTATACTATACTATACTATACTATAAGTGTGAACTCTTAAATTAGATTTCAGGTGAATATGGAAAGATTTAAAAAATGCAGCATTCAAACTACTCCATTAAACGCATGTTGATATAAAATGAAAAACTATTAAAAAAACAGGATTGCAAAAAGCTTTGAACTCATAAGGAATAGATGAGGTGCATATCTTATTTTGCCTGACAGACATTTCTGAAGTAAAGTTTTTTGCTATTAGAAAGCTGTGTTTTTGTTAGTGAAAGGCACACATATTCAAAGGCATAGGAAAAAGTAGCAGACACTAAACTGCATGTGGTCAATTTGACTGTTATGGTCTGAATTCTTTAGTGTTTTGTAGTTTTAGTCAAATAAAATTGTATATAAAATAAAATATTCACACATTTAAGTCAAAAATCTTGGATGCAGCACATTAACAAGAATGCTAAAGACGGCATCTTCCACCACACATTGCTGTTCCTCTTGAGACCAGAGGAGTGATATTTACAGTACTTTTACAGTTTCTACTTGCTTCTACTCTGTTATACTAACAACCCCCCTCAAAAAAAAATAAAAAAAAAAAATCATCCCATACAGGTCACAGCACCAGTGTAACTCCTATGGTTCTACAAAAAGCACTCCTGAGCGGGGATTAACTGGTGATTGTAGCATGGGAGGCAGATGCACTTCCAGGGATGCTAAAGACTGCAGCCTGTGATGTTAGTGGCTATTGTGCCTCTTGAGCCCAGGGGAATGAGGTTTAATCACACAGTTCCTACTAAACCTCACTCCTACCCGGGGCATTGGGACCAGTGTAACCCATCCAATTTCTACATCAACCACTCCAAGCAGTGATTCCAGCATGGGAAGCAAAAAAATGCAGTTTTAAAGCGGCAAAGGCAAAGATGCCAGTTTATACACTCTAAGATACAAAAGCTGTCACAGTGGTTTAAAGGAATAATTCAACCAATAAACATTTTAAAAATGTACTCAACCTTAAATTTTTCTATGCGTTTATGAGCTTACTTTTTCTGTGAACACAAAAGCAAATATTGTGAAAAAGCTTAGAATCTTGTAACTATTGATTTCAAAACAAATACTATGGAAGTCAATGGTTACAGGTTTCCAGCATTTTTTTTTACTTCTTTTGTGTAACACAAAAGGAGAAACAAGTGAAGGTTGAGTAAATGATGACATAATTTTCAGGTTTAGGTGAACTATCCTTTTAAAGGTAAATATTTGTGCCTAAAGCAATGGTCTCAAACTCAATTCATGGAAGGCCACACCTCTGCACAGTTTAGCTTCAACCACCTCCAACTCACACCTGCTTAATAGTTTCTAGTCTTAAACACCTTGATTAGTTGGATCAGCTGTGTTTGATTAGGGTTAAAGCAAAACTGTGCAGAGCTGCGGCCCTCTAGGACAGGGGTTTTCAAACTGTGGTGCGCCCCACCAGGGGGGGGGCACGAGGATTTGAGGCGTGCACTCGAGTAAATTATGATGACGATTTTTATGCGTTCACTAGAGAGAATATGTTTAACGTTAGCTCTACAGCTAACTATCAGGCACCTGTAGAGTTAATGCTTTCTAGTAAAATACTGTATATACACATACAATGGAGCGGGTGCTTTTTAAAATGAATAACAGTAATGAATGAAAGTCAAACCGGTGAGCCATACGACAAAAAAGTGCCCTTCTGAATCAAATCAACAAGATGCCCTTCTGGATCTTTCACTTACTTTGAAGACATACTGACTACGTTTACATGGACAGGTAATAGTTATTTGCCTTAATCTGAATAAGACAATATAATTAAGGTATTAAGTGAAGTGCTTTTTGAATGTTGCGTCACCAGGTTCTCCACGTTTCCTGCAGAGTTTCATGTAATTTTGGGTGTTTAATCTTAAATTTTTCGATGCAGATGCACTTTCACTCATGAACATTTCATTCATGCCCCCATGACACATGGGTATTTGGCGGAAATTTGAAGTTAAAAACTGGTGGAAGAGTGTTGTTTTAATAGATTTTGATGCTGCACTCAGAAACAGGCTAAACCATCACACTGAATCAGGTGAGCTGTATATTTATTGTTTGTAATTAATTCTACGCACTTTAAACACAGCAAGTAATATGTGAATGATTATAATTTTGGCTCGAGGGAGGGGTGCGAGTGAAATTGGACAAACTTGTGGGGGGTTTGAAATTGGACAAACTTGTACTAAATGCATACATTTAAATTTAATTAAAGTAAAATAAAAATAAAAATAGTCTTGAATCATTCAAATAAAGAATAAAAATACAAAGAAAAACATTGTCTTATTGTCCAACCTACAGTAGCTGCCTGAAATATTACACAGAGTTTCTGCAGATTTCAGTTTGCAGATTTAAATTTAAGACTTTTTAAGACATTTTTTTTAAAACATTTTTAAGACCATTATGAATGAACATCTAGACTTATAAAGGGCTAAACACTAAGATGTTTTTCAAATAGCCCAGATGGAAAATATATTTTTTCTGCCCTATCAAAAAAAAAAAAATATATATATATATATTTCTTAGCAACATATTTTAAATATTTAGTAAAAACAAGCAAACTCTACTTATATCCATACACCTTTTTTCCAACATAAACTTTCTTCGAAATGAAAAAAATGCACAAACGTTTTAAAAGTTTTAAAAACTATAATAAAATAAATCTACGCACAACAATCTGTCCAGGTCGGTGTCCTCAGCAGTAAATACATGGAACAAATGTTATTGTAAGAAAAATAATTAAACCATTATGGTAAATGGAGTTAAAATTACCTTTTTAAATAAAAAGTTTAAAGTTTTATTGAGATTAATTGTTGTATGGGTGTTGACCAGATTGGGTAGCAAAACAAAAAAAATTAAGACCTGTTAAAAGAAGATTTAAGACCTACAACACAATTTTTCAGTAATTTTAAGACTTTTTAAGGCCTAAAATTTAGATTTTGAGATTTAAGACATTTTGAGACTTTTTAAAACTCCACAGACACCCTGTTATAGAGCTGGGCGATAAAATCGGTATCGATATTTATTGACCAAACACCACTGTCAATATCAATAAAAAAAAGATTCAGTATGAAGTTTCGGTGTAAAGGCTATAGTTTCATTAAATGTGGCTGCTGAGAGTGCCCCTTCGAAGCAATGCAAATAAGCTTAGGGTTTAAGTTTGTCACTTCCAATGAAGGCGTGTGACTTGCACGACGCGAATACATTGGAGCGGCTCGCACATGTTGTGCAAGCGGCGCACATGTGAACTGTGAGCATTTTCCAGCTGCACCTAGTTGAAAAACATCAGAACTTTTCAGAATGTTGCGAGCACACCGCAATTCATGTAAGTAGAACCAACCAATCATCACATTTTGTATGGAATATACATATTTCAGTAAAAACGGTAGACTAAATTACCTCAGACAAACACAGCGCACCCAAACACTGCAGTTTTTACTTTTCTTCATAAACTTGCATTGGAGCTGCAGCAACGGTTTCTCCGTTTGTCATCCTCTGAAAAAACACTTGATTGTTGCCTTGCTACGAGAGATGCTAGGGATGTGCCAGAGCAAAAATGATTGTAAACCATGTGCTCGCACTTGTCACTTTAGGTCAGAATAACAACACATGTGAAAATGAGTGACGTATAGTAGCAGTGAGGAGACTGAAAATAAAAAAAGGGTATAATGATGTCACCAGAGTGGCTTTTTGGTTTCTTTTCTTGTGCATCCCAGCCACTAGCACCCCATCTGAAAGAGTTTTTAGCATAGGGTAATGTAGATATTCAACTTCACAATTTGTAATGTTGCAGTATGTATTTGAATAATGATGGTTAGTTCCTTTACTTGAAAGCACAGATTTGATTATCATAATTTGTTTTGTTTTCAGAATATGAGGTTTACTGTATCATTAATATTTACACCTTACAGATATTGATCTACCTTTACCATTGCACACACTTTATAACATTTTAATTATTTATTTATCGAGTCTCTTTAACACTTATTTGATTATAAAGAGATTATTAAAAATTTTATGTTGGTAAATTAAAATAAAGTGGTTAAATAAAAAATCCTAATAAATCTAAATGTATTGTTTAAAAATATTCAATAATTATTGATATTGAATGATACGAAACATGATATTGTGATATTTTTTTGCAATATCGCCCAACCCTGTTAAAACAATATCTTCAAAATCATTCAAAAAGCCGCCATTGAGTGTAGACTAAGCGACCACACAGATCCCGCAGATGCCAAGTCTCACCCCATGGGGAAATTAATGTGTGTGTGGCACAATCCTACCCTTGCCTGGATGTCAAATGCAGATTACAGCAATTGTGTCAGATGCTTCCCCCAAGGCTAAGCGCTTCTAAGCGCACTTCAGAAACATGGGAGAAGAAAGCGGTGGCCGGGACCCCTGCATGCGCCTGTTCCTAGACCCGGGCAGGGGGCAACATGGGCAGCGTGTTTGCCGCTGCGGGGTGCCCGTAGACAAAGGGGCACGAACCGCATGCCTACTGCTCGCCATGTAGGCCGCTAGGCTTTCTCGGGACGACATAGATGGTTCAGTATTTACCAAGACAAAGCCATCTGCTTTATCAACAAAGTGTCATTTCTGTGCAAAAAGACTACCGAAATTGATAAAGCGAAGAGCACAGAGAGAAGACGGGTTCAATCATAATTAAGAGAAACCCCCTACATTTCAGCTAATGAGATTCTGTAGCCTGTTGGCATGGAAACGTGACAGCACGTGCCCCCTATCACCACAAGCCTCTGGCATCTCGTCTAAGCAGCGGCTAGCCTATACAATGAAGAATAACATGCAAAACTGATTTTATGGATGCATTAAGATGGTATTTGCATGTGTGTGCGTGTAATGACAGCGCACCTGTTGGAGGCGTGGGAGCGTGTCAGTAATCATTAAGTTAATGACGGGAACAATTATCCAGTGACATGAATGACAGCCTAGGCGCCAGTCATCCATCATCTGTCGTTTTGACTGACATGTGTTCCGACTGCTTCTCTTAACCCTTATATTACTGCTAAACACTATTATATCATTGAAGGGTGAATGGAAATTGGAAAGAGAAATGGTATCGTTTATATTTGGAATGCTCACTGCTTGACTGTGCATGTCACTGTATATGACATTTGTTCATTTGCCTAATAATATAATATAATATAATATAATATAATATAATATAATATAATATAATATAATATAATATAATATAATATAATATAATATAATAT
>CAIGQZ010032756.1:1586386-1601107 GCA_903798205.1 Danio tinwini
ATATATATATATATATATATATATATATATATATATATTTATAACTATATAAAAGACAGAAAATATTACTTTACAAACAGTATTGCAGATGAATCAAATGAACATTATCATATTAGTCAATATTATTACTGAAATTAATTTGAAAACTCAGTAAATATAAATTTACACACATATACACATGTAAATAAATAGATTCAATGATGGGCTAAAAATCTGCGGAAATCCCACAGATTCTGTGTGGGCCTACTTATATGTACTGCAAACCATCTATTGGTTACTGGCCTGAAATTAATTATAATAAATTATAATAATAATGAATCTTTATCAGCATTGTCCAAATTTCCCATATTACTATAGCAATCCAAAGTAGCTTTACCATGCATGTCAACTGGCACAGTAAAAATGAAATCGAAACAGCAGCGTTTCAGCACAAGAGCATATACAGTAGGCATGTTTTCTTCAAGTCAGTGTTTATTAAGGCTATCCTAAACACTCTAATCTGCTCCCAATGAGCCTATTCCATTAAGTTGATATTGATGAAAAATTGCACTTACACTTAAGACCCTGTAAATTAACAAACTGTTGGCTTATTAAAACAATAATAGATTTTCTTGTGTTGCTCAATTTCCCTCGCCTCTAATGAGATGCTAGCAAGTGCCCCTTGCCTGCAAGGTTAATGGATTCCATACTTTTCAATTTAAAAATTGGGTTTTTCTAGCTCAAGAACCAATGCAAAAGTACTGCTAATTAGACAGCGGCGGCTCAAAAGAGCTTAAGGAGACTGTAGAAAACAGACAAGCAGCTTGCCGCTCAACATCCACTTCTGGGGCTTTTTTCTCTCCCAAAGATTTACTGATGTAGGATTTGTTTTTTTCCCTCTCAAACTCTGCGCATCTTACCACACCGCATGTTTAAAGCACAGCTGCTCGTGTTGCTTTGTGAATACACGCTGTAAAACAGGAACTCTGATGCTGCAACCATGGCCTTTTCTAGCAAGGGCGTGCGCATGAGGCAGGATAAGGACTTTGAACGCCGCAGTGTCTTTCTGTACAAGACAGAGGTGGATGGAGGTGAAGGCGAGGGGTGATTGCCCACTGAGCTCTGAATTGATAGAGACAGGCGCTGAAGGGGAGAGTGGAACTGCCTGCCATTGATCACACATTCTGGACAGGAGGCTTTTCAATCAGCCCCTCTTCTATCTCCGTCTCCTGCATCTGTGGGCTAAGAGGCCTGGGCTGAGGTAAATTGCTTCATGCCAGTCTAATTTTAAGGAGCTCGTAAAAGCAGAGATATGCCGCGTTCTCTCCCCGGCTCCCCAAAGTGCACAGCTATGC
Organism: Danio tinwini; assembly: GCA_903798205.1. NCBI lineage: Eukaryota > Metazoa > Chordata > Actinopteri > Cypriniformes > Danionidae > Danio > Danio tinwini. Next base: position 1,587,721 of record CAIGQZ010032756.1, read on the forward strand.
TCTCGTGTAGAGATGAAGAAGAAGGATCTCATTCTCTGCAGCAGACAGCATGCTTTTACCACACACGTGCTCACATATGCCGGCCAGAGCATCTGCTGGACTCGTCTTTGGCGGATACCATTCAATTTCAGGTTGGACCTCTGGGCAATTTATCCAGGCATCTTCTCCATGTGTGGCCTCTCTATCATACCACTAAATATAAGTGAACCCATCTTACTGGAGTGGGGTTTTGTTCTGTATGCGTTTAGAATGAATCAGCATTGTATTTCAGATAAAAATTGCAAGCATGCCTCGTAATGCCTTGTGGAATACAGAACATTGTGAAACGCTCATTTGCCGCTCTCCTCAGCATTAATCAAAATGAAAGTTTAAAATGGCTCAATGTGACACGTTATTAACTATATTGTTTCTTGGCTACTGTTCACAGCATGCGGGTGAATCATAGTAATGCTGATAAAACAAAGACAGAATGAAAATAAAACACAGTTGGAAACTTTATTGCTTAGTCATGGTGATTAGGCATAAGCACAACCTACTTAAACATTCACTTCATTGTCTTAAAGGAACAGCTTTTTAACTCTTTTTCACTCTTTAGCTCATTTAAAAAAGACTGTCGTTTTGTTTCCGCCACATTTTTCTTTATTCTGTGAAACATTATCAAGCATTAATGCTTTTGTTGGCCATGAACTGAAAATGTATTAAAGATAAACAGGTATTCACCTAATTCTTTGTATACGAGTGTGGGCAGTTTGTATCTTTTTGGCTTGAGACTTCTGGTTTCAATCACTTCCATTTATTTTTAGACGTTTAAAACAGCTTGTTTTGCTGCTTGTTGCAAACTGACATTTTCTTTATATTATGCTACTTTGTCTGTATAGTCTACTAACACACTTGTTTGTAGAGCAAGTAGTTTGACCGTTTTCTGAGTTTTATTATTCCTAGTCATTTCTCCCATAAGCAACTGAAGCAGATCTAAAACAATTGCGAAAACAGGCACAATTCCACATTGAAAAATAAGGTCAATACTGTGTACAGTAAAACGCTGTCTCACTTTCACTGTTATCTACTGAGTAGATTAAAACATCTCATTAAAAGTTGGTATCTTCATGTGTATACTGTAAAACATTTACCAACAGAAACCAAGTCAATAAATAAACATGAATAAAACAATCACTTTGTTCTGTCACTTGACTGAAGGCTTATGTTAAAGATTATATCTAAGGATGCTGTCTTCAAAAAAGAATATAACAAATACTAACTAACTGAGTTCTTGAAGTTAACTTCCTTGCTTGCTTCCTAGAGACACACTAGAGCCCCTCTACTTCTAAACAGAGTTTGAGACGTTCTTTGCTAGCATGATACTACATCCGCCACTTGTATATACCACGTTTATGTTCAGCCAGTTAATAAATTATATATATATATATATATATTAAACATATATCCGAAGATAAACATAAACTCTATTATAAATTTCTAACATTTACAGAGAAAAATGACACTTATGACAGTAAAAGCCCGCATCTAATCTGTACGCGCGCTCCTTGACTGGGGCTTGTGGTACTGTAGGTTCGCGCGCACGGCACGTCTTTCCGACCGTTCACGCGCTGTGTCAGTGAAGAAGTGAAGAGGCTGCTCTTACCTGGATCGTGATGGACCGCTTTCGTCCTGTGGATGCCCGGGTGATGCATCTCTGCCCGGCTTTTTCTACCGGCCCCGAAGTCAGTCAGAAATCCTTTAAACAGGTAGAAAAACGGATCCTAAAACTTCGCAAGCAGGTTTGACAGAGAATGTGCTCACAGATATATAGAATCTCCCCTCAGCAACAGCGCTCTGAGCACAGTTCTTCTACACGCTACTCAGTTCATTTCCGTTTCTTTTATTGAGCTTCGTTTTCAAAGGGAAACGTTGAGAAAAAGTTTCATGAATCAAAAAGCAGAAGAACGGAGAGAATTTCTGGAACAAAAGAGTGTAGTTGTGGAGAGACGGAGCGGAGCTGTGCGGCTCTTTACTCCACACAAAGCAGATGCTAGCGGCTCACATGGAAAGGGAGGGGTGGGATGTGGCCGGGAACGTTCATGGAGGAGAGACTGGGGGATAGTTTGAATCAGATTAGTCAAATATCACGATTATTTGTCATTTAACGCCTACGTGGATTTGCATAAGAGAGAGATGGCCAGTCAGATACTGTTGTATTTATTAATCATTATAACACATACATAAGCATACAGTATAACATTTTTGTTTCTTAAATACAGTATTTGAATAAGTTGATATTCCTTATGTGGATATGTGAAATATTTTTATAAAAAAATGTCCACCTAATAACTGACCCAGAAAATGTGTGAAGTGATTTGTCTGAATCATTCAAGCTGAGTCATGAACCAGATTAAATCATTTTGTTGCATAGCAAGCTTTACCCACCAGTTTGCTGAAACAAGCTCAGAGTTTCATTCACTTACAACATCTATTTAAAATATGATCAAATATGAGTTTACTAATCTTACAAATCTACACAAATTCCGCATTTAACTCATTCATTCATTTTCTTTTCGGGTTAGTCCCTTTATTAATCTGGGGAATGAAACGCCAACATATCCAGCATATGTTTTACACAGCGGATGCCCTTCCAGCCACAAGCCATCTCTGGGAAACAACCACACACACTTATTCACACTCATACACTACAGACAATTTAGCCTACCCAATTCACCTATACAGCATGTCTTTGGACTGTGGGGGAAACCGGAGCACCCGGAGGAAACCCACGCGAACGCAGGGAGAACATGCAAACTCCACACAGAAACGCCAACTGACCCAGCCAAGGCTCGCACTGTGTGTTTACCAGCGATCTCTGGCTGTTATCGCTGGTGATCGTGACAATGACTGATATGGCCAACCATTTACAAGTAATTTGTAATGAAATGTTTCAAAACCATGTTATCCACACATTCACTTTTATTTGTGTTCGAAAATAAATAATCAGTTTAAAATTGTCGAAAAACTGCCCCACCAAGAAAAACATGTTTGGATTGCATTTCTTAACTCCTAATGTTGCTAGTTAACACAGTCAATGCATTTTTTCAACACATCCCATAATTGTTTAAGTATCAACCTCTATGAAATGGTTGATATGTAGGTTTATGGTAAAAGTACCGAAATCAATACATATACTATGAAAAATCTGACAATATGAAGTGTAAGACCAATTTATTTAGGAATCTAATCAAAATTCAACATTTTTAATGCTAAATCATCTTTATTTTTTGAAGTATGCCATAAAATATTTCAGATTCTCATTTAACATGTTTTCTTGTTTCTTTTACAATAAAACCAAAATCAAGTGTAGTAGTGCAACAGGATTATATTGTTTGATTTTTTTGTAAACCAAAAATGCTGTGTGTAAACCATTATTTAAAACAGTCATTCTTTAAATGACTTTAACAGACATTATTTAAATTATTTCACAGTTTGGTAGAGCAGGCAGTTAAAGGGTTAATTACAAAAAAATAATGTTAAATAATCCTTGCAACTGTACACTTATCTCTGGTATCTGTAAAATTACACACACCAACGCTGCAGTATCTAATAAACCACAGTCACTAAATAGGATTCGAAGAATCATGCCTTGTTCAGGTGTTTCTCATAAGGGCATCACTGACCATTAGATATCCAATGCTCCTGTGAAGCTCCAAGCTGCCACAATGTTGCCCTGTGCCTGCTGAGTTTCACATATTCAGGCTTGGCCTGCTGCTCACCATCCTCTCCCATATGGGTTAGCTTCCTGATCCTGCTGGGCAAAACCCTATCCTTTCATGCTGACCTATGAGCACTTTTGCTCACCTAAATCCCATCCTGACTCTGAGCCACTTCAATAAAGCTGCTTTCTGACCAGAGCCACTGAAACTCCAGAGTCTATATTTTTGGACAATATCAGATAATAGCTTCTAATGCTGCCACTTCACATCTACCATGGTCTATAACTAGACAGTGGGATCTGATCATGAATAGGTGTGGGATATATGAGTGCTGTCCAATTTCCAAACCAATAGAGAGCACTTATGGTAGTGGAATTATTCAATGGACCCAAGTGGTGGTACTTACAGAGGCTGGCGCTTTTGTACAGTGTATGCAATGATGGTCTAATATGTCTTTTCTTGGCTTTTTTCAGCCATATTTGGTTACAGTACAGATCACTTCTAGAGTTAGAATACTTATAAGTATATTTATCTTATCATGACACATTTTGTCCCCAGAATAAAGTATTATGCATGTATTGTACTGTATGTGCACAGCCTAATTTTTATTGTTTTAATTGTTATTTTTATTTTATGCACAGCCACAAATTATAATTTTTTTATATTCATTTATTTAAATTACTATTTAGACGTCATTAACTGTCACAATTTACAATACATGCCACAGCCAAATCACCCTGCAGCCCAAGACCATCACTCACTGAAGCTAAGCAGGGCTGAGCCTGGTCAGTACCTGGATAGGTGACCACATGGGAAAACTAGGTTGCTGTTGGAAGTGGTAGTAGTGAGACCAGCTTAGAGCTCAATCTGTGGTCTGTGTGAGTCCTAATGAGTCCCCGGTAAAAGTGAAGGGGACACCATATTGTCAGATGGCACCTTCTTTCGGATGAGATGTTAAACCGATGTCCTGAAGGTCATAAAAATCTCATGCCACTTCTCGTAAAGTTTAGGGGTGTAACCCTGGTGTCCTGGCCAAATTCTCTCCATCGGGCTTTACCAATCATAGCCTCCATATCATCCCCATCCACTGGACTGGCTCTATCACTGTCTCTCCACTCCACCAATAACTGGTGTGTGGTGAGCGCACTGGCATTGTCCTGTGGTTGTGGTCGCATCATTCAAGTATATGCTGCACATTGGTGGTGGTGTGGCGAGAACCCCCTCGTGATTGTGAAGCACTTTGGTGTATGGTGTATGGCGATACGCAATACATGTGCTAAATAAATACACACATTGCAAATACACACATTACCATTGCTAGCGACTAACACCAAAAAGTCACAGAACAGCAAAATGACAACATAACCATTGCACATCAAATTGTCCGGATTAAAACTGATTAAAAATTATACGTTAAATAAATAATAATTTCTACAATCATTTTTATCGATTCATTATTATTAATATATTTTGACCCTGATGAATGTGTGTAAGTGAAAAAGAAAGAGAGACAGTGAAGATTTTGCAAAAGATGTTAGGTTTACCTTTGAATGCAGCTGAAGGGCTCAGCTAAACTTCTTATTGCATCAATTTAGAACTGTCTTGGTACAGTACATGGACGAGTATAATCTCCTTAATGTCATATAGGCTCATCAGTGAGGGCACCAACAAACACAGGAGTGGGTGTGTTTGGTAACATCACAACGCATGTTTCAAACCTGCCAAAATGATATGGCAATACTCTTAGTAAATGGGCATATAATGTACCCACTAGTGATGGCTGCTTTCAAAGCACTGAAGCTTTGAAACTTTTACGAATCTTTTGCTTTCAAATGTTTAAAAAATTCATTGGTCCTCCATTGGGAGTTCATTCAGATCACCCCCTAGAGGCAAATCACTGAACACATTTCACAGTTTTTACTTGATCTCAGATCAGTTTTATGAGTTTGTAGATGTATTACTGAGGCATTTGTATAACGAAAAGTAATAATATTAGTTAATAGTTTTTGTTGTCCTGTTTAGCACACAATAGAACTCAGGTGTCAAACTCAATTCCTGGAGGGCCGCAGCTCTACACAGCTTTGCTCCAACCCTAATCAAACACAGCTGACTAGTAGTGTCCAGTAGTCTTAGATTAGTTGGATCAAGTGTGTTTGATTAAGGTTGGAGCAAAACTGTGCAGAATTGTGGCCCTCCAGGAATTGAGTTTGAGATCTATGCAATAGAACAAACAATATAAGTCTTGAAAATCAATTAAATAATGTATATTATACATACACCTAATATTTAATGATATTAGATGATAAGCTAAGGATATTTGGTTATACTTCATAGTTTTAACATTTGCAGTGTGCTTGAAAAGGGCATTTAATTAATGTTTTACCTGAGTATTTGTTGCATTTACATAGTTCTGACCAGCAGGGGTCCCTAGCCTGTGGCATTTTGAACGCTTTGACATTTTCAATTTTGCAAAGCAACTGGTTCTGTTGTTTTGAAGTTTTAAAAGATTTATTTCTTCCATCTTTGTACTCAAAGCTTACATGTGTGCTTTAATTAGTTTGTTACACCACTTAGTTCACAATGATGACTGAAAGATACACTTGTAGTTTTAACAAGTACAAAGACATTCTCATCTATCATAATATTTGAAGAGAAAAAGTGCAAACAGGAAGAGGATGAAACATTCTAGAGTGTGTTTGCGTGTGCTGAAGAAGATTATACTTTGTAAGGCTAATGATTGTGTATTCTTTGGGCTACTGATATAATGCTCTTTAGAGCTATTCATTTATTCAAAATCATATTCACGGCACAAATACACGCATACATATTCTGTAATGAGCATATTTGCTGACTTAAATTAAAATTGGATTTACTATAGGGGGGCGTAAAGTCACAAATGTCAGGGTGAAACAGCTGGCCTGATATCATAATAAAGCATGCAAAGACTAATAAAAAGTAAATTTCTTGTTACTGCAGATTTTAATATTTTATTGCATTTTTAATTATATATTATAAATATAAATATTACTTGATGCTTGGGCCACTTGACATTTTAAACTTTTCTTAACTATTCTTGGTATGTATTAAAAAATGAAACCAAGATGAGTACATTTACGCTCACTATAATTATCACAAACTCATACATTACATTTCACTGGCACTGATGCCATGCTGAGTTTGAGCATGCACAATTCTGTTGTACAGCACTGCAAAAAGAGGCAGGATTTAACAAGATGATTAGACATAAAAAAAAGCAAGCGATTGGTCCATATTTTACATTTCTGTTCACTGAGGTCATGTTTTGATCTTTGATTGGTGTCACACAGTCACGTGGTGTGATTTCGCAGGTCAGAGTTCACCAAGTTTGAACTTTGCAACACAGCAAACTATGAAACTTGTCACACGAGCTTGCCTTTCCAATCTGTCACATTCGCTTGCGTATGAATGGAAGTCTATGGGGCAAAAAGTGAAGTGTGACCGCAGCCTTACACATTACTACTATATTTCCCCTCAAATAATCTTTCTCTTTCCCAGATTTTAGACATAATATTAGTTGCAAACAGTGCCTCTTTTTTTATTGTCTCACAACATCTACCACATCTATGCGTTAGACATCTAGCATTTGAATATATATGATCAGGCAGACACAACTGGGTCAGTAATTCATCTCTTTTTTATGGGAAAAGAAAAATCAGTAAAAATCTCACACAAAGGACTAAGAGACACAATGGAGGATAACATAAATTATGAAATGAACAATGATTACTGAATTTTCCCTTCCATGCTACAAATGCAGGAGCAGTGTATTGATGTGAGATTTTCAGAATAATGAATATTTAAGCAGAAAAAGTGGAGAATGTAATACTAGTGGTATAAATTTTAATAATAATGTTTATTGATGAGGTCAGAAATAACTACAAGCACATAATGCAAATGCACTTTGCACAAATATAATGCTCTCCAACAGACAAAAAATACAAATAAAATGAAATAAAAACAACCCAGGCTCATTCTGAAAACTTACCTCTATATACATTTATGGAGACTGCCAAAAAGTCCCAGGAGCTATGTTTTTTGCAGTTTTTGTATTAACAAATCTACCAGAGGCCGCTGTGTACGTTTTTTGAGATTTAAAATTTTTCCTGCGAGTGCCATTTGTGCCTGTTGTTCTCATGTAAACCCACCAGAGGCCACTGTCAGCTGACTGTTTGATTGACTGAATGACTGACCAATCAACCCACCTCCTCCTTCCCTAAACCCAATCAACTGTATTGATTGACCCAACCATCCACTTCACAAAACCCAGGGCTTAATTTGTGCCGGAACAAGCCACGTCCGGCAGCTGTAAAATCTGTTCCAGCACCTCATTTTACCACTCCCCTCCCCCCTCTTTACTTTCTTCCGAAACTCCCCAACCCTGTTCACTTTCGTCCACGACACCCCGCCCCCCACCCCCCACACCACCACCACCACCACCTTTCTCTCCTCTTGTAACATGCCAGATTCGTTACCTCGATCTGTTCCGGGACCTTGCAATTTACAAATTAAGCACTGCCTAAACCTAACCAACGATTTTTAAAAGCAATCCAGAAAAAGAAAAGCCATCATCTGTTTTTTACTAAGTTTTCAGATATTACCACATTCTCACCCCGTTTATTTACTTATTTATTTTATTTTTTTAATTCTGTTTTTGTCTTACCTGCTTTCTAGAACCGTTCTTCACTGAACTCCAACCCTGTCATCGTGGTTAACTCCTCTCTGCATCTCAAAGTTCGTCGACGTACATGGCTAGCTAACGTGAAAAACTGGAAACAGCAGGAAAACTGTCCATACGGAGGTAATCGGTCAGCTGGGAAGTACAGAAAGGAACTGCGTCATGCCCCCCATAGCATTCTTTTTAAAAATAAAATGCAGTCATACGTAGCTCTGGCTACATAATTCGCAATCTCTAGTAACTTATATAGGGCTACGTTTTCAGAATGAGTCTTCGTTGGATAAAAACCCAAGGGGAAAGCAAGATCTCTTGAGATGCAGCAGCTCATTCCCTCTGTTCTTACTCTTCAGGTTTTGGACTAATCACTGCACAGGTGTCTGCCTGTGGCTGTCACTCAAACTTGCCACCATATGCAAATGATCTTAAATGCCGCCGCCTCTGCTGCACGATTTGCCCAATCCAGTGTCATTTTGCTTGAATGGGTTTGTGCCAAATGTATCAGTTATAACCTCCCCGAGCTGAGAGCCAATCACACAGACTCATCAAGCACCATTAATATACAGCAAATGTCTTTGTAGATGTCCTGCAGCGCTGGCGAAGTCTCCAATTAAGCACAAAAAGAGAACGCAGAATGTTCACCTTTCCTGCCATCCCTTACAGCCAACGGCGATCAGTGAAACTGGATATACAGAAAGCGCTCTTGGCTATGTCGCACTAAAACGTCGCTAGACGTGCACTTGACAGTCCTTGCGTATTGCAAATGAATTCTAACATATCAACAGTTAGAGTGAACTGGTGCCATAATTACACACTTAGTCAAATTGTTCAATTCATGCCCAAGTCATATCAGTGAAACTCAAGAGTGGGCAGAAAGTGTTTTAATTTATTACTGAGTCAAAAAAAAGAAGCTGGTGTCATATCACTGAGCAACAGTATGACAGTCGTCCAAAATATTTGAGGAAAATAAGAATATATTACAAGCAAACCTAAATGGGCAAGATTAATGAATTGCCGTCCAATTTTGTTTTCGACCCAGACGTTCTCTCTGTCTCTCTCTTAAAGATCGCATTAGGTTTTGCAAGACGGTAACTAATTACAGCACAGATTTCAGTTTCACGAGGCTGAATGCGGTTCAGAGAGGTGGCCCTGATCAAATATTCTCTTTCAGTAGAGGAAGAACAAAGGCTATCAATGGCGGCGGGATTACTTATGCCCTTTTCCCTCGTTTTGTGTCCAGTTCTCGCATTCTCTTTTACATGAGAAGCAGCTTTCAGCGTGTAGATAAAAGCAAGACTGGTCTGATTAAAATAACCTGCCGCTCACCTGCATGCTTGTGACGTTCTGCTGAAGAAAGGAAAGTCCGCTGGAGATGTTTCGCTCCAGGACTACGATTTTACAATGAACATCAAGAAGTGACCGCAAGTAACCCATGTACTTGTAGTACGTGTCAGGTTTTATTTTATTTTGGGTAGTTTTCATAGATAAGGCCCCTATACGTAACCTGTCCATACGTTCCATGACTTAATACTTCCATACTACAGATGATATTGCAATAAAATAACACAGATATAAATGACTTCAATGACAAACAATGCAATTTGCACAGTAATGCACAAGAAAAACAAGAAAAAAAACTGTAGTGGGCATTAACTAATTGTTTTTATCTCACTAATTTACATAATATTTTACTTATCTGTACTTAAAAACCTTTACGAGACTACATCCCAAATCAAAATATTATATTTACTCAATTAAAGATGTGAATGAGCAGAATCTTGTCAGTTATTAAGTCAGCGTGTATTTATATAGCGCATTTATTGTGTATGGCCATACCCCCAAAGCACTTCACAATCATGAGTGGGGGGGGGGGTCTCCACACCACCACCAGTGTGCAGCATCCACTTGGATGATGCGACGGCAGCCACAGGACAATGGCGCCAGTGTGCTCACCACACACCAGGTATTGGTGAAATGAAGAGACAGTGATAGAGCCAATTCGGTTGATGGAAATCATTGGGAGGCCATGATCATAAGGGCCGATTGAGGGACTTTGGCCAGGACACTGAACAAATATTGTGTTTTGGACAGATCTGATTGCATATGATCTAAAAAAAAATGCATTTACAATGTTTTATTTTGGTAGCGCACATACTTGGTTTGTAAAGTGAACAATGAATCAGTTTAACTCATTTGCAGCCACCCCAGAAAGACAGTTCTTCTCTAATGATGTCAGTTTGACGGCGTTGGCAAAACATGCTAAGACACGCCCCTCGAAAGTTAATTTGCTTTGAGTGAAAAGAGCACAAAAATAAACCCCACCCCCTTCACAATATTCTGTTTTAGTTGGAAATACGTAATCATAAATCATCATCGCTGTAGCGACAAGCATGATGCAGCACAAAAGCAGCAGAGCTTTTGTTATGCCAGTCGACTGCTTCTGGTTTTTCCAGTCATAATCATATGAGAAAAAAAAGCTGTGCTGTTTTATCATACTAAATACATTTTAGGGTCGTTATAATGCTGCTCTTAGCAGTCTAATAAAACAACATATGTGACCCGATCTGGCGAAAATAAGTCAGAAGTCACCGTGCTATTTTAAGATACAGAGATTTATTTTAACAAAATATTTAACTATTGGTACCTCCGTTATGAATTCTTTAACACTGTTAAAATGTAGCACCTCTGTTCAACTTTTCTGATTTTAGTCAATCTTTGTAAAAAAAGTGTTTCCTAAAATATTTATTCAAATAAATACTTAAAAATAGTAGGTGGTTTAAAAATATTTGTATATATATATAATAAATGAAGCTAAAAAAGTAAACAGTTTATCCCTTTAAATGCAATGGATTTTAACGGATATCAGCAATAAATGATCTAAAAAAATATTTCCCATGATTTACCATAATTCAAATTAGCATATCTTCAAAACCTTTCAAGGTATTGTCACAATCATCACTGATCTAGCGTTTGCAGATCACTGGAGAACACATACACCACGTTAATGAACTACAACTTCCATCACGCACCTCACTCACACCAGTTTCTGATTGCCCCTAATTACACACACACACACACACACACACACACACACACACACACACACACGCGCACACACACACACACAGCTGGAAGCTTATGATGGACCTCATTCACACACTCTCTTTGCTGAGTCTTGTTACCTGTAACTTTACAAAGTATTTCCTAGTCCAGTTTTGCAATGTTTCCTGATCCTTCTTTTGTTCTTTGTTTACCCTGTTTGCTGCCTGCACCAACCTCTGCACCTATGTGACCACGACTACACTTTTGGAGTACCCTCATGATACCATTTGTTCCTGTTGACCATTGCCTGCCTGACGAAGCTGTAAACAAACTGCATTTGGACCCTCAACTCCTTTGTACCCCAACTTCAATGTTACAGGTATGAATTTGAATAGGACATCATTTTAAAGCGTCTCTTCTTACCATTGATAATTTGGGTCAATGTGAGTCATTTTGCTGAATCAGGTCACATATTAAAGCATCTTTGATGTTACCCTGTTTTCTATAAAACCAAACTAGAAATAACGGTTGTATGATGAATCCTTAAAATGACAACACAATGACAATGTTCTAGTGGTTTGTGGAAAATGTTATATATATATATATATATATATATATATATATTATTTTTATTTTTTAAACAAGTTAAATTAAACATATGTTGTCATGACTTACTGTTCATACATAATTTTTTTATGAATGTTGAATGTATCTGGCGGCCTCACCTTGATCCACATTCCCCAAAGGACATTAGCGAACATCAGAACACACTCCGGCTCTTTCCGCTTATTCCATTTGTTTGTGTTTTGGCAAGGCACGGCTCTGCAACTATCTTTGTCACATCACATCGTTTCATCGGCAAAACCCCCCAGCCGTCTCTCCCAAGAGTGATTAATCTTCTAACACTAATTAGATATTTGCTAATTAGCATCTGACATATGAAGGGAGGAAGAGAAACATTTGCATGCAGACACGGATGGCAAACGCCGGGCTCAACCCTAGCAAAGCAAGTCAGGGACACGGCGTAACTTGCGGGTGTCAGAGCTTCCCGCCGGGTGATATACCTGCATATAAGAGAATGTCACCGTCCAGGGGCTCACAGATTATTTTATTCATTTTCAATTCAAGTCACCCCCCTACGTTTCAAATGAGCACCGTCTAGATTTTAATGACCAACGTGGTGGAAACCTGGAGCTGAAAGGACATTAATCTGGATATTGCCAATTTAGCAGGAAGCCTGGTGGGAGAAAATCAGCAGGATTTTGGTCCTCTGTCTTCGCCTACACAGTCTCCTTCTGTCCATATCCAGCTCATTTTAGATGCCCTCATCAATTAATGACGACAGCTTATTATCATTTCATCGGGAGGGTTAAAAGATCCGTAGCAGATGGAAAAATGCTACCTGTGAAAATGATAAAGCGGAGCCATAATCAGACTTGTAGATTATAGTGTGGTGAGAACTTTTTCTTTGACCCCGCTTTGCTGACTGAGAACCATGATTTTTTAAAGTTAATAACTGGCAATATATGTGAAAAATATTACATGTGGTCTGTAAGAAAAAAAGTTACTAGATTTACTAAAGTTACTAGAACTTTTTACTGAAAGTACTTTAGTTACTTTTTTCAGTTTATGCTCTAAAACTTTAACAAAGCTTCTCCTTGAAGAAGCATTAATTAGACTTACAGTACTGTACACCTAACCATTTTCACTGCCTTTTTACAGCTCCCTGTCCATGTGTTCAATACATTTTTGTGTCATTTTTTATTTTATAACACATAACTTAAATTGTAAACTTATTAGATGTGTTATATGTATTTCTTCGGTTGTTATCAACATCTGGCGAAAAGTCAGCAGCACCTTTGGAAATATGTATTTTTTTTTTAAATAATTATGTTTTGAATACTTATTTCCCCCACTGTATATATATATATATATA
>CAIGQZ010032756.1:1601507-1613839 GCA_903798205.1 Danio tinwini
TAAAGGGACTAAGCTGAAAAGAAAATGAATGAATGAATGAATTATATATATATATATATTGTTAAAACCTCCTGGCTCAAGAATGAAGTTGAGTACTGTTTAAAGCATATTTACTGTTTAAAGCACTTCTTATACTCTAAAAACTGCACATTATACTCTAAAAAATATATCAATATTTGAAAAGGAACACTGATAAAAATTAGAACACACTTGCATATAAGAAGGTGCATAATAAGAAAAATGTCAAGGGTAATTTTTTTTTTATAATGTACTTGGGTTTGACAGGAATTATTATGTGCATCATTGAACTGGGGAAAGACTAAACCCCAAATGTGCAGAAATCAGTGTGTATGGTTTGGGCGATGTTTTCTACAGCAGGAATTATTATTTTTCTTATATTTTTGCAGCTACATGACAATTGAGTTCATCTTTCAGTCAAAAAATAAATTGTTCATTTGGAGACCCATATTGTCCTTTTGTTCGGTACACATTAAGAACATCACTAATGGAACATTCGCACCAGAGTTTAATTCAATCCAAACCTGTCAAGTGTAAACACTCTTCAAATATGAACCGGTTCTTAGTTCCTGGTCCAATAAATATCTTTACACAACTTACAAACACTTAAAAAATAGATTCATGGAATATTTCCTGGAACATAATAAAAAGAAATGTTCCAGTACATTTAACAGAAAAATAACAAGTGTGTCTGCTTGGTGCAGGCCTTGCTCACAATCTGCTGTCTCTGGCTTCTCTTCAGTGCTAAATCAGCTAAATCATCTCAATTGGCATGCTATGCTGTTGGCACCATTTTCTGAAAAACAGTTACGTCAAAAGTAATTACTTCTCTTTGTTCTTTGCGACAGCCGCACGTCTGCAACAAATAATAAACACACCTTGCTGCACACCGCCGAACACGTCAGAAAGAAAATGTCACTCCTTCCAGATCCCTTATGTCTTGATACTAATATCACACTATCGTCTACCAGATAAAATGACTGATGCACCATCTGCGAGCTCACAAAATGAGGCTGAATCTGACAAGCTATCCGTCACACGACTTCAGGCTGACCGTGGCAAACATGCACCCGTAATCCACTTTTATGAGAGCCTCTCGATGCGCTGCTAACCGTTTTCATGTGTCGCAGGATTTCACAGGGTAATTAAATCTCTAACTAGTGGCAACTTCAGGCAAAGAGAGCCACTGTCACAAGGGGGTGGTTTGCTGGATGTGTTTGAGTTGGTGAAATATGCGATTTCACAGGGAAATCGGCTCACAGATGTCTCATTAACTTCGTGTCATTTGCACCCACTTTTCTACGTCATTATGGAAATTCACAAAAAACTGGGAAAAAAAAAAGTTTGTGCTGTAGAAAGTTCTGTGTGATTTGCAGGGCTTATTAGCATTTCCGGCACAAGCTTTTATGCAACCCCCCCAAATAAATAAATAAATAAATAAAAAAGTCATTGACCACACAAGGTATTTTTCATGCAGCAAACAACTGTACAGCATTTGAACAAGGAAAGCTGCCCCTGGTGTACAATATGTGCAAAAACACAAGCGCAGTAATGATCTGGCGTATGTGTTTTATTCATGCACTTTAAGCTTCATACTGCGGATGATTTGCATCCAAATCTGCCATCAGGGATCAATAAAATCTGTCCGTCTGTCTGCCTGTCTATCTATCACGTGCTTTTGCAGACTCCAGCTATACCATAATGTGCCACTGCTGTGTGTTTTGTAAACAGGAAGAGCTCCTGCTAACCAAATAAGATTATTCAGAGGACAGTTTGTTGTTGTTGTTGTTGTTGTTTTTTTTTGTTTTTTTTTTTTTGCTTACAGCTCAAACTGTGAACATAATCAGCCAGCTTCCTCTTCCCCCTCTTCACAATCACTCTCAAACACATCAAGGTCAAGTGGCTGAAGACACTGTCATTACAGCACTGATAAAAAAAGAGAGATCCAGTCCACAAGTGTTATTTAAAAAGAAAAAAGATTGAGAGAGCATTAATGCAAGCTGTATTTATGCATTATGGACACAAATGTGGTCTTTAAAACTGGCACATGATAAAATCCCATACTACACTTTAGAAAAAAAGGTTCCAAAAGACGAGTTTTTGCAGCAATGACATAGAAGAACATTTCAAATTTCCTAAAGAGTTCTTAAAATATTTTTTTTTATCTCAACATTTAAATTAAACCTTTTATCAATAATTTTTAGAATAAAAAACATTTTTATGTAAATAAATGTTAAACCTTTAACTAAAAAATCTATTTTACATAATAATAGTAATAATAATAATAATAATAATAATAACAAAAAACAACAACAACCTTTTGTGCCATGTAAAAGTTCCATTGATGGGATATTGAAGAGATAGTTCACCCAAAAAGTTTATTTACTCACTATAATCTGTCAGGGTTTTCAGGAGGGATGAGATAGCAAGAACTCAAGTGCAGCAGAATATGGTTTATTAATTATAAAATAAAACAAAAGGAGAACAAAAACAACCTAGAGGGGGGAGAACATTAACCAAAAACAAATAAACAAACAAACTTGACTGGGCAGAGCTGGCAAGGATCAAGACTGGAAAAACAGGATAAGGCATATGACGAGCTGGCACAGAACAACAGACAAGAGGAGACTATAAAGAGAAAGAATGAACAATCTGAATAAACGAATAATGGGTTAACAAGCAGGGTGGAACAAGAAAATAGACAGGAGAACACATGACACAAAGAAACAACACAAGCCATGTGCTTAAGTAAAATGGTACTAGAACACGCAGTCAATGAGAAAACCATTAACACTAAAGCACATGGCGCATGTAAACATGAATCATGTGCTAACACAACACCAACAGAACGCTAGACACAAGCACATGATAAATGAGGACACTTACTGTTACAACAACAAACACACCGAAAAAAGAACTTGCACGACCCGAGCACAGCCAAGACGGTGCTCATATAATGACAAGGACAGACAACAACGAGAAATATAAGTGCTCGACTCGAGAAAACCATCCAAACAAGAATTAACAGGACCAAAGTGGCAGAATCCTGACAATAATCACCCTCAAGTGGTTATAAACCTGTTTGAGTTTCTTTATTTTGTTGAACACCAAAGAATATATTTTAAAGAAAACTAAAAACCTGTAACTATTAACTTCCATAGTAGGAAAAACTATGCTAAAAACTGATTAGAAACTGATAGAGTTTTTTAGCTTTCTTCAAAATATCTCCTTTTGTGTTCAACAGAAGAAAGAAAGTCAAACAGGTTGAGTTAGGTTATTTTAAGTTTTGGGTGAACAATGCCTTTAATGAAGAGTATTGTGGTATTGTTTTCTGTGATTTTTTTGTGTGAAATTTTATGTGCTGCCATCTTGACTTGGTCTTACTGGAAGAAGAGACAGTACTGTCTCAATGTGATTTCCTGGCTAAATAAAGAAAACGGACTTAGTGATCTGGGGGCCCTAAGCAATTCCAGAGATGGGGCCCTAGAATTTGTGAAAAATAAACTGCATGTTGATTGAGCAACTATTAATCAACTGCAATAAATCTTTAGTTGGGGGCAACCCTAATAATTACCAATTAGCCATTTATACAGTATGCCATATATTATAAAGGGAAAAAAAATCAGTCAAGTCTGCACCACCACATTTATTTTCTTAAAGGAAGACAATCCACTTTAACTGAGCAATATTTGCATTAAAAAGGGGGTCACATCTGCCTACAGATGCCCACAAAAACAAAGCAGCAATATAAATATTGCACGTTAAATTAAGCGTAATTTGCAGTAAATTACCTTATCTATGGTTAGTCCTCTTTGAAATTGTCGGCTACAATATTCTGCTGTTCAGTTGTGTGCTATTGGTGTCAGTCTCAAAACTAACTCTGCATATCCAAGCGGCCAATTAGTGTGTGAAGCAAGCAGACAGGCATGCACATGGAGAATCCTCTGTGTGTGTGTGTGTGTGTGTGTGTGTGTGTGTGTGTGTGTGTGTCTTTGTGCCTGTGTGTGCAGGAGCAAGAGCAGAGAAAAGAAAGTCAATGAATTCAAACGACACTTGAAGAGAGCAACTATCTTCTTTTGGGCTCTTGGTAGTGGACGCTATAGCAAACATCTCAGATAAAGCTGAGAAGAAGCCTTGCAGAAAATCAATAATTCATAGGTGACGATCAGATTTCTGCTCTGCCCGTCGTCAAGGTGAGAGAGCAATGCCGGGCTTCATTCTGTGCCAGCTTTCTGCAGCGACCTGGAAAATGACAGCTGGCTTGTCAGGGAGAAATGCCTGCTATCGACGCCTGCCTGCGTAATGATGTGCTCTTGCAAACGTGCCTATGCATCCCGCTCGGTATTGCTGACTGACAGGATACCTCTCTCGCTGTGACACTAAGAGCTTCACTGGTTGAAGTTCCAGACCAAAACCTCGCCGAGATCCAGTCACAAATATTTCAAAAGGATCCAGACCAGCAGGCCATTACTGGGACCTAACCCTATGTCTGTCAAAGTGTTTCCGTTTGACTTTGCGCCTCTGAGAGTGGACTTTCTCATCAAGATTGTGGAGTAAAGATATCCACCTAACTTAAAGGGATAGTTCATCTAAATCATTTTCTCACCCTTTACTTGCTCCAAACCTTTTTGTGTTTCTTTCTTCAGTTGAACACTATAGAAGATATTTAGAAGAATGCTGAAAACCTGTAACTATTGATTTACATATTATTTGTTTTTTTCTTTTATGGAAGTCAATGATTACAGGTTTTCAGCATTATTCAAACTTCTTTTGTGTTTAACAGAAGAAAGAAACTTATAAAGATTTATAATCACTCGAGGGAGAGTAAACCAATTAAACTGTTCCTTTAAAGGAAAAAGAGTTTCAAAAGGAAGAGAAGTTTTAGCTTAGCTTAGCATAATTCATTAAATCGGATTAGACCATTAGCATCTCACTCAAAAATAAAAAAGTTTCAGTAATTTTTCTATTTAAAGCTTGACTCTTCTGTAATTAGAATGTGTACAAAGACCAAATGAATATATCCCCTCAATCTTTATTTATTGTCTTTATCGCTCACTTCCAGCTCTTCTGACTTTTTAACTGGATTTTATTAATAACTGAAATCAAATTCACACTAATTACTAACTAATTCACAAATTTAACTATAGTTTTTTTTTTTCTTAAAACTAAATCACAAAGCTGCTGAGACAAACTTTCAGTCATTCTTATAGAGCAATGGCCTCAAATTCCTGGAGGGCCGCAGCTCAGTATAGTTTAGCTTCAACCACCTATAACTCACACCTGCTTAATGTCTCTAGCAGCCTTGAACACCTTGATTAGTTGGATCTGCTGTGTTTGATTAGGGTTGGAGCAAAACTGTACAGAGCTGCGACCCTCCAGGAATCCAGTTTGAGACATGATATAGAGAAAACTCTTAAGCTGATAATGAGGGCAGGATTGACCTACACAATTATGCACATGTAAAAAAATATATATAATTTTTTAAAGATTTCAAAATGCCTGCTAAAGTATTAATTTCATTATAAAAAGTATGTTCTTTAATTTAAATGTTTTAGACATTATGAAGATGCTCTTCCAATGATACAAGTTAATGGATTTTCTTATGCCGAGTTCAGACTGCATGTCGTGTCACGGATGTTTTCACACTGCATGACTATCTGGGTTAGCGTTCTGTCTGCGCTGTATTTACACTGTAGGATGTAATTTACTCTGTACGTGACTGTACTTACACTGTACGTGATATATATATCACGTAATATATCTTTCATTATTAACTACATAATGGAAAAAGGTTTTACCTTTAGAAACTTGTGTTGCTCACCTGGCTTTTGAAGAGAATTAACAATTTCTCCTCCACTTTTTTTTACTTTTCGACCTGATTGTAATATTGATCAGATGACAGGTCAAACAGACAAAGTGCTCGTGTCAATTTTACACTTGTTTTTCCTCCATTTCTTGGGTCCAAATCAATAGAAAATGAGCACTTTTAGCTTCTCCCCCAGCCTTCTGTCTCCCGCTGGCCTGCAGGTAACCACGCTAGTGAATACTGCTCTCTTATTGGCTGTAGGTGATCGCGGATGTTATTTTCAGTCAGAACACATTCACACGGCATGGTTTGCTTCGCCGACAGCTCCAGATATTTAGCCTGCCAAATATTTCACGGGCATCGGCGACTCATCTGAGATTCTCTCATAACACGTCCTTGATAGTTCACACTGTGTGATTGTCACTCGTGTGTACAAGCATTGATTTGCCTGGGATTTCAGACAGTTGTCGGCGATTTCTCAAAACCTGTCGGCGAGTCAAAATCAGGACTAAAATCATGCAGTCTGAACTTGGTATTAGAAACTAATTAAGCATTTTTTTATGCTTTTAAAACATTTTAAGTAAAATATGTATATTTGGAAAATATATTTGGTGAAATGGCCACATTTGTATTTATAGAGCATATATTTGTGTAAATATATAAAAAATATATTTATGGGCCTTTTTTATGTAATTGAAAAAAGTAAAACATATTTCTCACTATATGGAAAAATCACTGCAATTAACTTGTTAATGGCTCATTGTTTTCAAATGTTTCTGGAATGACATGTTAGGAGCTACAGTACAGTACAGTACAGTACCATACTTTTTGTTTAGAGAATTAGATAATCAAAAATTATTTATCTTACCACTAAAAGCTGCAGAAAAAAACAGTTTCCTCTTAAAATCTATTCAAAAAGCTGCTGAGAGGAACTTGCACCAAGAAATGAAGAGAAAAAAGATTATAAAGAGTAAGAGTGATATCAGCATACTTTAAAGGGCACCTATGGTGAAAAATCTACTTTTCAAGCTGTTTGGACAGACATATGTGTAGGTATAGTGTATAGACCGTCATATTGGGGTGATATAAACACACCCAGTGCTTTTTTTTCAATTTAACAACATAAAAACGGTGGACCAATTGAAGCAGTTTTGAGATCGACCGCAACTTGACGTAGGAGTGCGGTCCCCCCGCCCACCAATATTGATTGACAGGTGGCCATTACCATCTCCTCAGTATGTTGTTTCACGTCCACCATTTTCAGCGTGTGAGTCAAAGCGACATCACCAAAGAAACACCCTTGCTCTATTTTTAGATGTAAGGCTCATTGGGCTCAACATTCACCACGTTATCGCTCTCCTCGCCGCCAGTGTTTGTGAGTTTTGGTGGGTTTGCATACATGTGTACTTTTCATTGTGTCTTCCTTAAACTTCAGCGGTTTGCATTTCCCGCGTTCACAGAAGGTCCCTGTCATCTTAACTAGGTGCAGCTGGAAAGTGCGAGTGCGCTGCCTCACGTGCTCGTCCCTCCATTGGAAATAACGAACTAACGACGCGCAGCGCCATGCATTTTGCGTTGTCTGAGCAGGTCAACCAGAAGTGCCGCTCGGCGACACGCAGCGTCGCGCCACACAGCGGCATGCTTTTTTGAATTCTAAACATAAGTTTCTAACAGGTGACACACCGATGCTGCAAGTGTGCGATACTTTCAACTGTCATGTGCGCGCCGTGTCGCGGTGCATCCAGTGTGTGATGCCCTTCAGTCAAAGTTAATTGAGTGTGCTTTATTAGTCACGGTGTAGGCTACAAGCTCGGAGCTTTAAACTAGCACACAGTTGGCTGTAAAACTAGACAAAGACACAAATGATTTGTACTCTCTGCTTGGTCTGTGTCTGAGTCGTACAAGTACAGCTGGTTGTACCTGGTTGGTACACTCATGTTGCTTCTCTCTGTCTGCCTGTCTATTACACAAAGTGGGGGAGCTCTTGGCTCCGCCCCCTTGTTAACTTGGGCGGGAAGTCGAAACTAATTTTCATGTGAAGCAACACGCCCCTAAAACAGCAAACTGTGTACACGCCCCCAAAATGGCACTTTTTAACACATCATAATAAAAAATCTGAATTGTGTTTTGAACTGAACCTAAACTGGCACACTCAGAAGAACCATAATATTAATATTACATCTTAAAAAAGGGGTGAAATAGGTGCCCTTTAATGTGCATTCAGAAACTGGGGATCTTTCATAGATATACTGTATTACATAATATTATGTTGTCATATTCAAATTAAGGTTTAAAAATAAATACAACATTCAAATAAAAGCTGTGTCTCATTTCAGAGAGTGCATCCTCCGAAGGATGCAGACTTCAAAGGTGAGTACTTCTAAGTCCACACAGGCCGAATCAAACGTTTTTGAAATGCGACGATCTAGTCTACAGAGCACAGATCTCGTCACCAGACAACCGTAACAGCTGCTGTTAATAAGCACTGATAAAATTTGTAATGACTTTTTTCAGCGTGATTTTAAAACTTATTGTAAGTGATCTAAAGCCAAAACAAAGTTTCTAAAAGCTGAAAATATATTCCCTTTAAACAATACATGTACACATAAACATGTAAACTGTCTATAAAATCACTCTTACGTAAGACATGTCATACTCCTTTTGTTTTTTAACATGTTTACATATCCACGTAAAATACACCCAATTCATACATCTAAACCAGAGTTTTCTTCTAAAAGCATCCTGCTGTTATCAGCGCGCAATGAATCTTGGAACATTCGAGGCTGTGAAGGATCCACCAGTTGGGTCCTTCATTACCTGGAAAACGATTTGACGCAGACCGCGATGACGCAGCGCACTTCGAATGCATCCTTCAGAGGATGCAGCCTCTGAAATGAGACACAGCTAAAGATTTTGAAATGTATAGGCTACAAGGGTCACTAACACAAGTATACGTTCAACTATCTGTTAGCCTCTGCATGTGTGCCTTGTACACCATTAGCAGATATGCATATAAACAGCCTTTTAATTAGCAGAGTAATCAAGGCTTATAGTAAGACATGCAAACATAAAAGAAAACCAAACTGGTTGTAATATGCTTTTGTCTCAAGATCATGGCCATTGCTAGGCCAATTCTAAGGGGGCTTTAATGCCTAAAAATAAGCAATTAGCTCCATGAACTGTGCACTAATCTGTGATCGCCTCAGTCCCATTTAAAAACTCTGAAAGATCTGAAAACAGTGACAGACTTTGGCTCTTCCTTGTATTTCAGCTCGTTCTTCATTTAATCTACAGTAGAGTCTGCCGCACTGTAGAGTGAGAAACAGACAACAAGGTGTGTATTGTTATCGATAGATTGTTATAATATCTGCATATTGGCAGGGTTTTTTGTGTAAGAGATTTTGTGTAAAAGTCATTGGTTTCCCATCTGCTGTAAACATTTTGTGTGTGTGTGTGTGTGTGTGTGTGTGTGTGAGAGAGAGAGATCAGACTTCTAGGTCTGTTTGGCTTGTTCACAACTCCTATTAGTCAAACATTTTGAATTGCATAATTTATTATTGATTCTTTTTTATTATTATCGTTTTACTTTTTTATTATCACTTATTATTTTCACTTTAACTGACAATTGTAGAATCGTCCATGCTCAACAGATTGCCGCCAATAGACATATTACGATAAACTACAACAAAACACCAGGTTCCACACGATTTTTTTATGTTGTCCCAACACAAATCAATTAAGTTAATGGCGAACAAGCGTAGACTGTAAAAAAATGCAGGGTTCCACATAAATCAATTAAGTTAACTTTAACAAATTTATGTGGATTAAACATACAAAATTAAGTTGTCCTAATGAAATCTCAAGAATTGTGTTGTTTCGGCTCATTTTAATCACGTAGTATGAACAAGCAAAAAACATTTTTTTTGAGTGTATAAGTCCAAAAATAAATAAATAAACGAGATAACCATGTGACATTAATTGTACGTGTGAACTTTGTATGAAGAAACAGTTTGGAGATATTTTCACGTGACCATAATTCTGCATTTTAAACATTAAAATAGTATCACACTGAAAAACCGTGTATGTCCACTAAGAAGAATGGAGATGCCCCTTGCTGTCATGTCCGCTTTAGACATTAAAAGGCAAATCCTTGGCAAAAAAAAACAGGACAGCTGACATGAACAAATGGAAGGATAGAGTAAGGAAGGCTTTGAGAGATGCTGGGAAACCAATCTCATGGCAATTCATAACTTTTTGATTTAGTGGCTAACTTGTATGAATTTGTACAATCAAATTCGTACAAATTCATACGATTTGCTCATCACCCAAAGACGGTTGGGGTTAGGGGTGGGGTTAGGTGCCACGCCTCCTTTTCAAAATCCTGAACTCGTACAAATTTGTATGAATTAGCCACTAAACTGACAAAACGTAAAATACTTACGTTTCCTCGTGAGATCAGGCTGGGGAAACCATATTTGAATCAAAAAGGGAAACAAAAACCAGGGGAACAAAAACCAGGGGAAAATCCATCGAAAGCAGTGAGTAGAAGAACTGTATATGTGATGTGATCTCTCTCTCTGTCTCTAAACACGCTGATGATTGCTAAACAGCACAAAAACAGTTAACCTATCAAAATAAACTGCATGCCATATATAATAAAGCTGTATCAATGCATACTTCCTGCCAGTCCTGTGTAAACTACAGCAAGCAGAGTTTACTTGTTTATATATTAATTTACATCATGAGATGGTGGAGCGAGAGATGTAGTATATACTGTACACAGGTGTGCTGCTCCAGCTTTTCTAAATAAACGACAATATTTAGCTATGATGTATGTCTGCATTGTATGTATTTGTTTTTGTATTTATTTATTCATTTATTGTTTATTGTTAATAATGGATCGTTATTGCCTATAGGTCTATCTATTGGTCATTGTTCATACTGTATTTTCTGTAAAAATAAATAAATAAATACATAAATAAATAATAATAATTACTGCAGATCCTTCTTGACAACCACCGCATACAAATCAAACAGTGATCCGTTTTAAGACAACTGCAATTAGGATAAATGACTACTTGTAAGCATTTCTTCAGGCTCTAGGAATTTTAAACCTGCGTCTCCTGCCACTCCCACCTGGAATTTGCCAAAAGCCATCTAAAGGACTCTCAGATAATAAGAAACTAAATTCTTTGATCTGATGAGACTAAAATTGAACCCTTTAGAGTAAATGCCAGGCGTTACATTTAGAGAAAACCAGGCACTGCTCATCACCAGGCTAATACCATCCCTACAGTTAAGCATGGTGGTGGCAGCATCATGCTGTGGGAATGTTTTTCAGCAGCAGGGACTGGAAGACTAGTCAGGATAGAGGGAAAGATGAATGCAGCAATGTACAGAGACATCCTGAATGAAAACCTGCTTTAGAGTCCTCTTAACCTCAGACTGGGGCAACGGTTCATATTCCAGCAGGACAATGAACCAAAGCACACCGCCAAAATATCAATGAAGTGGCTTCACAACAACTCTGTGAATGTCCTCGAGTGGCCCAGCCAAAGCCCAGACCTAAATCCTATTGAACATTTCTAGAGAAATCTGAAAATGGCTGTACACCTCTGCTTCCCATCCAACCTGATAGTGCCAAATACTGATGTACATGTGATTTTTGAGTTTTTTTTTATATATATAAATTTGCAATGTTTTCACATTGTCATTATGGGGTATTGTGTGTTGAATGTTGAGGAAATAAATGAATTTAATCCATTTTGGAATAAGGCTGTAACATAAAACAATGTGGAAAAAATGAAGCGCTATAAATACTTTCCGGATGCACTGTACATGTATATGAAAACACTCTCTATTAATGATCTATATGCCATGTTTAATTAAGTTGTCCCTAAAAAAACCATTAAGAATTTTGTTTTTCAATTAATTTTAAAGAGCCCCTATTATGGGTTTTTTAAAATGATCTTCTATGCAGTGTGTAACACAGCTCTAAGTGAAGTGAAATATCCAACTAAGGCTTAAATCTTAAAGTGCAACGTGTTTAAAACTATTAATTCATCTATAAAAGAGTTGACTCATAGTGGTTTGAATGAATTGCCGCTGTAACGAGTCTTTAGCCGTGTTGGCGTGACGTCGATGCGGAACTCAAGCCCCGCCCATTTTTTGCACGCGCAGACCCAGAATAATTAAAACCCACGGCCCCACCCAAAAACACTGTAGAAAGAAAACGAAGAAAAACACTGTAGCAGATCCTGGTGGAATCATGTCGTGAAGACGTTGTGCTCTGAAGTGTGAGGGAAAGTTAGTGTTATTTTCCCTACCCAAATATGAGGCTGTGAAAAGTCAGTGGTTTATTTTTGCAAAAATACCTCAGCATTATAGCCCCAGCCTTGTGCTGTGTTTCCAACATTTTTCTGATGAGTGCTTCAGCAATCTACACACTTACAACTGGGGATTCATTGGCCGTATGTTAAAGGAAGCATCAGAAAAGACTATATATATA